>JAPPVO010004347.1:0-36658 GCA_030407325.1 Camellia japonica | reverse complement strand
TTGTTTGATCAATTAAAGCGGTCTTGTTGCTTCTCTAAAATAGACCTGATATCGGGTTGTTACCCAAAAGACAACCTAAGAGGGGGGTGAATTAGGTTTTTACAAATAAAAATAATAATACCCTAATAAAAATTATGACTAACACAATAGATAAATATAGTTAATGAAATAAAAATAATTAAAAAAGTGTTCTAACAACTATGTCAATTAATGATTTTAGCACAATAAAAATATGAAATATAGCTATGGCAATTTAAATAAAATAAAGAGATAAGTGACAGAAAGGCAAACAAATTTATAGTGGTTTGACTTCAACTTAGCCTACGTCCACTCCTCAAGCTTCACTTGAGATTTTCCACTTTCTCTAGCTTCACAGGGTGCTAGCAACCTTTTCACAGATGAAGCAATCCTCCACGGATTTTACACAGACTTTTTAAGTCTAAAAAACACTAAGAGTACTACACTCTTACAAGATTGAAAAGAAAGTGTTTTTGCTTTCACAGAAAGCTACAAGAATTATCTCTCAAAGATAGATATAAAATTGAGACTTTGATTTTTCTGTAATCCTCACACAGGAAAGATAGGCTTAAAGCTATACAACTTAATGTATAATTTCTGAGAGAGGATGTAAACAAAAATTGAAGAACACTTCTCAGAAAATTTTTCAGAGAATAGATGAGAGTGATTTTAGATCAAAGAATATTTTATGGTTTCTGTAACTTGTTTGTAGTTTTTTTTTTTTTTTTTTGTAACTTGTTCACATTAGAGGCTTTGGTATATATACTGAAACTTATAGCCGTTTATAGCCGTTGTATTTATAGCCGTTTATAGCCGTTGTATTCATTTGAATATCTTCCACTTCATCATTACTAATTTGAATATATTCCACTCCATCATTACTAATTTGAATATCTTCCACTTGAACCTTTTGGCCTGCTGCTATGCTTGGCTGTTTGAACCTTTGTTTTGGGCTGTTTGAACCTCTGATTTAATCAAATATTAAATGCATTCTAACAACATTTAGGATAAAAGTTTTAGATAAGAAATAATGGGACAAAATAAATTTTGATTCTATTTTTCTCTTTCAAATAAATTAAAAACATAAAATCATCAAAATAAATATTGATTCTATTTTTCTTTCAAATAAATCATCAAAATAAATTTTGATTTTATTTTTCTCTTCCAATAAATTAAAAACATAATTAAATAAATCATCAAAATAAATAAGTCTAACAATCTCCCACTTTTTGATGATGCCACACAATGATGTTTTGATTTGATTTGGGAGTAAGAAAAGCTCCCCCTCAAGTCATGCTCCTTGAATTCATTTCCAAATACATAGGTTAGCACATGTGTAATAAATAAGCTTTAATTAGAGACATGATATGAGACTAAGATATCAAACTATAAATACATAATTATCAGATTAGTTTTCAAATAATACCATAATTTGAAAATAATACCATAATACATAACATCATAACAAAATAATACCATAATACGTAATATCATAACAAAATAATAACATAATACATAACATCATAACAAAATAATACCATAATACATAACATCATATAATTTCTCCTCTGTGACATTATCAAAAGGAAATCATGGGTCAGAATCTGGAGGAGGAGGAGGAGGAAAATGATAGTGATCAATGGCATCTATACAATTCAAAACATATATACACATATATATACGATTTGCGCGCCTCTCTCTTTTCCGTCAAAAATTGCGTCGGACACGCGTCCTCGCTTTTGTGTCAGGCGACTGACAAAAGCGAGATATGTCAATCAACGGCCTCGGTTCTCTCTTCCTCTCGTCTTCTTCTCCTTCGTCTTCTTCTTAATCACTCTCTTCTCCTTCTTCTTTCTCATTCACTTCCATATCTTTCTTCTTCTATGTGAGAGAGATAGAACAGAGAGACTGAGCAGAGTAGAAAGGCTGCCAAAAATGACCCTCCTGTCGATTACATCTCTCTCTTCTAGTTTATAGCCTCGTCCCGTCCCCTTACTCTCTTTTCGGACCTGAATGATCCCATAAGCGTTGTTGGGCCGAGTGGCCCTGGCTCCTACTCTTCCAACCTTCCTATGATGTCGATTGAGCAATGGCAGCTCAATCAAACATTGAAGCCAATCATTTCACACTGACGTCCTGTATGGAGACGGTGACTGCAGTCACAAAATTGGCTCACTGACTGTAGAACAGGACGAGTGAGCTTCACAGGTCAACGCCAACTCTCGCTGCTCCAGCATGTACAAGGATATGCGAGCAAACATTTGCGCACTGAAGGCCGAAAATAAAGAGCTTAAACAGAAGACCACCTCCATGGCCCGATTTGGAGCAACGTCGTTCTTGGCCTTTGATAGTCAACGGGGAGTCGTCGCTCTCAACGAAAGTACAGGGGCAGGGCCTTCAAGGACCTTCAAGGTGATAAAAAGAAGAAGAGAGCGGTGGAAGAGGTGAGTAGGTGAGGTCGGCCAATAGCTGGAAAAATGAAAGGAATTTTTTTTTATTTATGTAAATATGTATATTTTGATTTGTGTTTGTTTTTATGTTTAATGTAATCACTTGAAGATGAAAGTAAAGTGCAGAAAAAAAAAAATAAATCAAAATTAAGCCTCAAGGCAAAACAACAAAAAAAATAAAAAATAATGACAAGAAAAGAAAAGAAGAAAAAAATAATAAAGGAAATGAAGCCTATTAGTAAAACAACAAAAAAATAAATAAAAAAGTAAAAGATATTAAGGCTAATAGCAATAAAAAAATAAATTAAAATAAAATAATACCAGCAGAAATTATACTTAATGGGACGTCGGTATTGTTAGAAGTATAATGCAAAAAAAATAACCATGAGGGTTTTAAAAAAAATCAATGTATGCAAAGTTAATTTTACCTCAAAATGCAGAACCCAAAAAAATTATACAGTTGAGAATAGCAAACTGTTAAGGATAATAAATGTATGAAGGACTTGAGAGCATGCAACTGATATAAATGTTTACATATCAATGTAGCAATACACATATATCATTTTAACAAAAATTCAAGTTTCATAGTCATAACAAAACTTTTTAAGTAGAAATCGATATTGGAAGCTCACCACGAATAAAATTGAAGCGATCCTCGCTTAGGAGTTTTGTGAAAATATTCGCCAATTGCTTGTCAGTGTTTGCAAATTCAAGTATAATATCCCCTTTTTGAACATGATCTCTTAAAAAATGATGTCGAATTTCAATATGTTTTGTTCGTGAGTGTTGAACCAGATTTTTGCTTAAATTGATGGCACTAGTATTATCACATTTAATAGGGATATAATCATAATGCAAATCAAAGTCCTCCAATTGTTGTTTTATCCAAAGTTATTTGGGCACAACAACTTCCAGAAGCTATATATTCAGCTTCGGCTGTTGATAAAGCAACAGAATTTTGTTTTTTGCTAAACCAAGATACTAATGAGTTACCAAGCAAGTAACAAGTGTCACTGGTGCTTTTTCTATCAAGTTTGCATCCGGCAAAATCGGCATCCGAGTAACTAATTAAATCAAATGCAACACTTCTAGGATAAAACAATCCCAAATTTTGAGTGCCAACAAGATATCTAAAAATTCTTTTAACAGCACTGAGATGTGATTCCTTAGGATTTGATTGATATCTAGCACACATACAAACACTAAACATAATATCGGGTCTACTTGCAGTTAAATAAAGAAGTGAGCCGATCATACCTCGATATTTTGTTTGATCAATGGACTTACCTTTTTCATCCTTGTCTAGCTTAATGGATGTGCTCATAGGTGTTCCAAGTATTTTTGAGTCATACATACCAAACTTTTTGAGTAGTTCTTTTGTGTACTTAGCTTGGTTGATAAAAATTCCTTCCTTACATTGTTTGATTTGAAGCCCAAGAAAATAATTTAGCTCCCCCATCATGCTCATCTCAAACTCACCTAGCATACACTTAGCAAATTCCTTACATAAGGTTTCATTAGTAGCACCAAATATAATGTCATCCACATATATTTATACAATAAGTAAATCATTATTTTTAGTTTTAACAAAAAGTGTTGTGTTAATCGTTCCTCTAGAAAAATTATTTTCAATCAAAAATTTACTTAATCATTCATACCATGCACGAGGTGCTTGTTTCAAACCATATAAAGCTTTTGATAGTTTAAAAACATGATTTGGAAAAACATGATCTTCAAAACCTGGGGGCTGTTTAACATAAACTTCCTCATTTATAAAACCATTAAGAAAGGCACTTTTTACATCCATTTGATAAAGTTTGAAATCTCTAAAACATGCAAATGCAAGTAACATGCGAATGACTTCTAATCTAGCAACCGGAGCAAAGGTTTCATCGAAATTAATACCTTCTTCTTGATTGTATCCTTGTGCAACAAGTCTAGCCTTGTTTCTTATAATTGTGCCGGATTCATCAAGCTTGTTTTGAAAGATCCATTTGGTACCGATAATGGTATGATCTTTAGGTTTTGGCACAAGTTCCCACACTTTGTTTCTCTCAAATTGGTTAAGCTCTTCATGCATAGCTATCGTCCAATGTTCATCGAATTCGGCTTCTTGAAAGTTTTTAGGCTCAATCTGTGAGAGAAAAGCCAAGTTACTACAAATGTTTCTAAGTGAAGAGCGAGTTTCAATACCTTTTGTAGGGTCACCTAGGATTAAATCCTTAGGGTGATTATGAACAAACTTCCATTCTCTTAGCAAATCATCATTGTTTCCTCCTTCTTCTTGAGGTGGAAGAATAGGTTGTTCAATCTCTTTGTTCAACTTACATGGTTGGTTGTCTTCTTTGTAGATACTTGAATCTTCCACATTTGGTTCCAAATCTATATTATCACTAACAATTTGCTTTTGAGTAGAGATATTAGTTTCATCAAATGCCACATGTATAGATTCTTCCACAACAAGAGTTCTTTTATTAAAAACACGATAAGCTTTGCTAGTTAAGAAATAGCCAAGAAAAATTGCTTCATCAGATTTTGAATCAAATTTACCTAAGTCATCCTTACCATTATTATGCACAAAACATTTATAACCAAAAACATGCAAATGACTAATGTTGGGCTTTCTATCATGCCAAAGTTCATAAAGAGTCTTTTTTAGAATAGGTCTAATTAATGCACGATTTAAAATATAGCATGCGGTGAAACGGTTTCGGCCCAAAAATATTTAGGAAGATTATTTTTGCAAAGCATTTTCTACTCATCTCTTCTAAAGTTCTATTCTTCCTTTCTACTACACCATTTTGTTGAGGAGTTCTAGATGCTGAAAAATTATGTCCAATACCATGCTCAGCACAAAACAATTCAAAATTTTCATTTTCAAGTTCTCTACCATGGTCGGGTCGAATATTAGTAATAAGAAAATCTTTTTCATTTTGAATTCTACGACAGAGTTTTGTGAAAGAAGAAAAGGTTTCATCTTTGTGTGCTAAAAACATAACCCATGTAAATCTTGAATAATTATCAACAATAACAAGACAATAATGTTTACCACCTAGACTAAATGTCCTTGAGGGACCAAATAAATCCATATGCAATAGTTGTAAAGGTCTAGTTGTGGAAATATGAGATTTTGATTTAAATGATATTTTAGTTTGTTTTCTTTATGACAAGCACTACAAAGATGATCTTTTTCAAATTTAATTTTTGGAAGTCCAATGACCAAATTATTTCTCAAAAGTTTAGTAATTAAATCCATATGAGCATGACCAAGTCTTCTATATCATAACTAACTATTTTCATTATTAACATATAAACATTTAACATTACTAGCATAGAGATCATTAAGATGAAAAACATAAACATTATCATGGCGATTACCAACGAATAAAGCTTTATGATCATTTGTGCTTTCAATTGTGCACTGTGATTTATCAAAAATAACTCAATTACCTTTATCACATAATTGACTAATACTAAGTAGGTTATGCTTAAGCCCATTAACAAGTAAAACATTTTTAATAGAAGGGTTAGGAGAAATACTGATGCTACCAATACCGATGATTTTTCCTTTCTTGTTGTCTCCAAAAATAACAAATCCTCCATCTTTCGATGATAGTTTAGTAAAGAATGATTTATCTCTGGTCATGTGCCTGAACATCCAGTATCAAGGTACCACTTTCCTTATTTAGCTTTGGACTTAAAGCAAACCTACAAATGACAATCAAGTGTTGGTTTTTGGTACCCATAGTTTCTTGGGTCCTTCTTGGTTAGTTTTGTTAGATCCCTTAATAATCCAAATCTTTTTAATTCCCATGTTCATATTCTTTTTGAATGGACAATAAGATATAATGGCCTTTCTTTCTACAATAATGACAAGTAATATGAGGGTGTGTCATGAGAGGTGCCTTTTCAAAAATTGTATTGAGATTCTTTTGTTTCTTAATAGGGTCATATCCAATACCCGCTTTATCAAAAACACATCTTTGATTTCCAAGAAGTATGTTGAGATTATCTCTACCTTTTATAAAATTTTCAAGTGTTTTTGTTAAATCATCAACATTGTTTTTTAAAGTAGTTTTCTCATTAGAGATAGTATCAAAATCATTTTTCAAAACAATTTCTTCTTTCTTTAATTCTTCTACATTAATAGATAAATATGCAACAAATTTCTTCAACACATTATTTTTGGCACAAACTTTTCTAAATTCATCTTGTAGTTCATGGAATGCACTTTCAAGTTCTTCATAAAAAGTAGTTACCTCATCTTGAGTAAAGTCTTCATCTTCAAGAGCCATGAGACATAAGTTGGCTACTTCATTTTCAATTCATCACTTCAGCTTTCATCTTCACTTTCTCCCCAAGTTGCTACCATGGCCTTTTTGTTTCTTTTGTAGTCTTTTCCATGATTCTTCAATTTTGGACAATCTATCTTCATATGTCCAGGATTTTTGCACTCATAGCAAATAATAGGCTCTTTCTTGTTATCTTTGTTGTACTCTTTTTTGAAAGGTCTTCTTCCTCCATAATTGTTTTTCTTGAAGTGCTTTTTGAGATTTCTACTAAACATGGCATAGTTTTCATCCTCACTGGAGTTTTCATGTTCTTCTTCATTTGATGAGGCTTTGAATGCAATTCCACTTTTCTTTTTGTTTTCAACATCCTCATGTCCTTTCATGGTGATGTCATAAGGGAATCCATAAGCTCATCAAATCCAAGTGTGGAGAGATTTTTGGCTTCTATAATGGTCGTGACCTTTACTTCCCAATTCTTTGGTAAACACCTAAGAATTTTTCTCACCAACTCACTATTAGTATAAGTTTTGCCAAGAGATTTCAAAGAGTTTACAATTTCAGTAAATCTAGTAAGCATACATGAAATAGATTCATCAGTGTTCATTTTAAACAATTCATAACTATGAACAAGTATATCAATACGAGATTCCTTCACTTGGTTTGTACCTTCATACGCTATCTCAAGTTTGTCCCAAATTTCTTTTGCCGAATCACAACTTGAAATTCTACTATAATCCTTAAAGTCTAATCCACAAATAAAGGTGAGTTTGGCTTTAGCATTGGCTTGGAATAATTTATGATCCCTCTCATCACATTCATCTTTAGTTTTAGGTACACTAATATTGTCTACTAATTTAGTATGAATTTTTGGACCTTTGGTGACAATAATCCACATGACATAATCAGTGGCTTGTAGGTATAAGGTCATCTTATCCTTCCAATGACTATAGTTTTTTTCGTCAAACAATGGTGGCCTATTTGTGGCTTGTCCTTCAGCTAAGGTTGCCATGGATCAAAACTCCCAGATGGTTAAATCTAAAACAAGAGTCTAGGCTCTAATACAATTCGTTACCCAAAAGACAACCTAAGAGGGGGGTGAATTAGGTTTTCACAAATAAAAATAATAATACCCTAATAAAAATTATGACTAACACAATAGATAAATATAGTTAATGAAATAAAAATAATTAAAACAAATGTTCTAACAACTATGTCAATTAATGATTTTAGCATAATAAAAATATGAAATATAGCTGTGGCAATTTAAATAAAACAAAGAGATAAGGGAGAGAGAGGCAAACAAATTTATAGTGATTCGGCTTCAACTCGGCCTACGTCCACTCCTCAAGCTTCACTTGAGATTTTCCACTATTCTCTAGCTTCACAGGGTGCTAGCAACCTTTTCACAGATGAAGCAATCCTCTACGGATTTTACATAGACTTTCTAAGTCCAAAAAACACTAAGAGTACTACACTCTTATAAGATTGAAAAGAAGGTGTTTTTGCTTTCACAGAAAGCTACAAGAATTATCTCTCAAAGATAGATATAAAAATGAGACTCTGATTTTTCTGTAATCCTCACACAGGAAAGATGGGCTTAAAGCTATACAACTTAATGTATAATTTTTGAGAGAGGATGTAAACAAAAATTGAAGAACACTTCTCAGAAAATTTTTCAGAGAATAGATGAGAGTGATTTTAGATCAAAGAATATTTTCTGGTATCTATAACTTGTTCACATCAGAGGCTTTGGTATATATAATGAAACTTATAGCCGTTGTATTCATTTAAATATCTTCCACTTCATCATTACTAATTTGAATATCTTCTACTCTATCATTACTAATTTGAATATCTTCCACTTGAACCTTTTGGCCTGCTACTGTGCTGGGCTATTTGAACCTTTGTTTTGGACTGTTTGAACCTCTCATTTAATCAAACATTTAGGATAAAAGTTTTAGGTAAGAAATAATGGGACAAAATAAATTTTGATTCTATTTTTCTTTTTCAAATAAATTAAAACATAAAATCATCAAAATGAATGTTGATTCTATTTTTCTCTTTCGAATAAATCATCAAAATAAATTTTGATTCTATTTTTCTCTTCCAAATAAATTAAAAATATAATTAAATAAATCATCAAAATAAATAAGTGTAACATGGGTTACCACCAATTGAAGTAATGGAGGAGGACATCCCAAAGACGGCATTTCATACGCGGTATGGCCATTACGAGTTTCTAGGGATACCCTTTGGGCTAACCAATGCACCAATCATGTTTATAGACTTGATGAACCGGATATTTCGTGAGTTCCTAAACCGTTTTGTGGTCATCTTTGTGGACGACATCTTGATTTACTCACCTTCTGAGGAGGAGCACGAGGAGCAGTTGCGGGTGGTACTTAAGCTACTTAGAGCCCACAAATTGTATGCTAAATTTGGAAAGTGTGAATTCTGGCTGAGACAGTTTAAGTTCTTAGGCCATGTGGTGTCTGGGAAAGGGGTGACTGTAGATTCATCCAAGATAGAGGCAGTGCAAGACTGGGAACAACCTAAAAATGTTTTTGAGATCCATAGTTTCTTGGGGTTGGCCAGGTATTACCGTCGGTTCATGAAAGATTTCTCTAGATTAGCCTCACCATTGACTAGATTGACGAGGAAGAGAGTTAAGTTTTTGTGAAATGAGACTTGTGAAAAGTCTTTTCCAGAGCTTAAGATGAAACTTACCACTGCTCCAGTATTGATTATCCCAGAGAGGGGTTTGGGCTATTCAGTGTATTGCGATGCCTTACGGGAAGGCTTGGATTGTGTTTTGATGCAAGAAGGAAAGGTAGTAGCCTATGGCTCGCGGTAGTTGAAAACACGTGAGAGGAACTACCCTACTTATGACCTAGATTTAGCAGCGGTGATTTTTGCCTTGAAGATCTGGAGGCATTATCTGTATGGTGAGAAGTTTGAGGTATTTTCTGATCACAAGAGTCTAAAATATATTTACATAGAAAGACTTGAATCTGAGGCAGAAGAGATGGATGAAGTTTATAGAGGATTATGATTTCGAGCTACACTATCTGGAGAAGGCCAATGTTGTGGCCGATGCATTTGAGTAGAAAATCTATTAGCAACGTAACTTGTATTGCCATCCGGGAATGGGAGATGTTGGGCGCTATTGGAGAGTTTGACTTGCATCTTGGCAAGTCTGTTAAGTCTACGACCTTGTTTTTGGTAATTGCACAACCTACACTTGTGAACCGAGTGTTAGAAGCACAGAAGGGCGACCGGAAAGTAGAATCCCTCCGGGAAAAGATTTCCAGTGGGAAGGTAGAAAGAGGGTTGAACGTGTACTCCGACTCGACTGTTAGATACCTTGACCATCTCTTCGTACTGGAATCTTGTCAAGAGGAAGTACTCCGAGTGTTTCACCATTCACGCCTTGCGGTGCATCCAGGAGGCACAAAGATGTATCACGACCTTTATCGCCAGTTTTGGTGGAGGGAAATAAAGAAAGATGTGGCTGTGTTTGTGTCAAAATGCTTTATTTGTTAACAAGTGAAGACCGAGCATCAGAGACCAGCAGGTTTGTTACAACTCTTGCCTATAGCCGAGTGGAAGTGGGAGCATGTCACGATGGATTTTGTTGTGGGCCTTCCAAAGACTCAATGGGGTAGTGATGCCATTTGGGTAGTAGTTGACTGGTTGACGAAGTCAGCACACTTTATTCTTATGCGTGTGAGTGACTCGGTAGATCATCTTCTCAACCTTTACATTAGGGACATAGTGAGGTTGCACGGGGTCCTAGTGATGATTGTTTCGGATAGAGATCCTCATTTCACGACTTAATTGTAGCAGAGCTTACAGAGTGCCTTGGACATGAAGTTGACTTTTAGCACAGCATATCATTCTCAAACTGACGAGTAGTCAGAGCGTAGCATTCAGATTTTAGAGGATATGCTTCAGGGTTGTGTTCATGACTTTAAGGGTTAGTGGGAGAGGCACTTGCCCTTAGTGGAGTTTGCCTATAATAATAGCTTCCAATCGAACATTGGCATGGCACGGTTTGAGGCCTTGTATGGCCGACCGTGTAGGTCTCCTGTGTGTTGGGCCGAGGTGGGTGATGCACTAATGTTGGGCTCGGAGTTAGTCCGAGAAACAACTAAGAATGTTGCACTTATCCGTAAGAGGTTGGCTACTGCCCAAAGTCACTAGAAAAGTTATGTCGACCGTAGGAGGAGACTATTGTCTTTTGAGGTAGAAGATCATGTCTTTTTGAAGATATCACCTAAGAGGGGTTTGATGAGGTTTGGAAAGAGTGAGAAATTGTCCTCTCAATTCATTAGGCCTTTTGAGATCCTTGAGCGGATTGGGGAGGTAGCTTATCGTTTGGCCTTGCCGCCACAACTTTTCGGGGTTCATAATGTGTTTCGTATTAGCATGCTTCGGAAGTATGAGCTGGATCCATTGCACGTGTTGGATTGGACCGACTTAGAGGTAGATGAGAATACCTCGTATGAGAAAAAACCGGTGAGAGTCTTGGATACAAGAGACTAAGTCTTGTGAGGCAAGACAATTCCCTTGGTTAAGGTATTGTGGAAACATCACGAGGTTGAGAAAGCAACTTGGGAACGCGAGTTGGAAGTCCGTGAGAAATATTCGGACTTTTTTGTTGATGTTTGAGCTTATAATGGAATTTTGTTATGTTAATGAAATATGAAAACACTGTATATGTTTTGGATATATATGAGAACATTGTATATGTTGTGTATGTTTTGGAAGTATGAATTTAATATAAACATTGTAAATGTTTTGGGAAATGTGGGTTTTACTTTCAATATTGAAACTTATGTATCAAGTTGATGAAAATGGATAACCGGAGAATGGATCATGGTATCGAAATTGATTATCTATCGTTATTATGTTTGGTTTAAACATAACTGTAAAACTTGATTTGAAAATTCGGGGACGAAATTCTTTAAAGAGGGAGGTTATAGCGATCCGATTTTGACCTGACCCATTTGATATTCCAGACTCGGGTATTATGGTTTCCATATGTTGTTCATATCTTTTCCCCTTTATTCCTACTTGTGTTTGGCTATTGAGTTGGTTGGAGCATGTTTGGAACAGGTTGGTTGCTTAGTTTTCAAATCCTTGTTGCCTATATTTCTGCTCTTCTGCTCAAGCGGCACTTCTTGCGCTCAAGCGAGCTTTGCAAACTCTCAGTATTTTAGCAGGTTTGCAAAAATACTGGGAGAGTGTATTCTACGCTCGAGTGGCTCTTTCTGTGCTCAAGCAAGCTCAGCTCAAGCGGTCATTCTTGAGCTCGAGCGATGGTCTGTTGTCTACAAAACTATTGGAAGTGTGCATTCTACGCTCGAACGTTACTTCTTACGTTCGAGCGGAACAACTAATTGTGTCTGACGCTCGAGCGTCAACTCTTGTGCCCGAGCGGACTGTGCATATATTAGTTCACAAAAATGACATTTTCATCACTTTTTCAGATCTATTTCCCTCCAAACCCTAAAGTTGAGACCCTCTCTCTCCAAAACTTACCTTCTCTCTACTTTTTCATCTAGATCTAGTGATTTCACCACCCTTGTGCCTTTGTTAAAAAGGTAGAACATGTCGCGGGTTCTCTTTTCATCCGAACAAAAGTGAGTTTCGGTGTCTTTGAAGTTTCCCCTTCACTTTGCTCGTCTTCTAACTTTGAGGTATGGACCTTCTATACTCTTCTATGAGTTTTAACTTGGTTATTTGTTGATGAGTAAGAAATATTGAGACTTGTGATTTTGAACAAACCTAGGGTTTGGATTGAAATCAAAAGAGGGCTTTTCGAATTAACATATTGAAAATGGTTATGGGAGTAGATATGAACTTGTGTTGTGTTAAAATGGTTGATTTTGGTGCTTGGAATGAGATTGAGAAAGAGGGGTTTGCCCTAAAATGTTTTGAATAATTATTTTGTATGAATAATGAAATTGTTATTGGGAATATGAAATTGGATGAATGTTCATATAAATGGTGGAATTAGGTATATATTATTTCGTACCTATGGAAATTTAGACAATTTGTCTGTCATAAAGATTGTATATCTGTTTAGAAATATCTGTTTTGGGCTATCGGTGGAGAATAGCAAGATTGTTGTAGAAATTGCATGTGGATTAAGAAAATTGAAACAAGTCTCTTAGCCATTATCATTGAATGTGATTATGATTTATATACATGATACATGTATGATGTTTGGGAGGAGAAAATGGATGGACTCCATTAAATTAAGTTGGCCTGTGTGTCCACGGTGAAAATCCTGAAAACCACACATATACATGGGTGCCGATTCCCGCGGACGAAATTTTCGTAAAATGGCAAGTGAATGTATTTTGTACGATAATTATGTTGGTTGGAGGCCTATGGGGTGTATCCTCTGTTTGGCTGGGTATAACTATTAGACTGAGATGTAAGTTTGACATAACATGGTTTTGGAAAAGATTGTAAAAGATTTGTCATTTAGGAATTGAACATGTGCATCATACTTATATCCTTGTTAATATTCATATATTGTGTTAGTCTGCTTCTATTAGGCTTTGGCTCATCCTACTTAGGAAACCATTTTCAGGTATTGGTGACATGCCTTCTCCAAGGACGTAGCTTGGGAGGACCTGGGAGCTGAAAGCTCTATTTTGTTGTTTTGTATTTAATATTTGTACAAGCCTAGGGCTATATATGTATGGAGATTAAGACTCTATCTTCTGTGTAACCAAGCATAGTCTTGGAAAGATGTAAGCCTATGGGGCATTTATTTTGTTGATCATTAAGATGGTATCACATGCTATAGATTCAAGGTGGAGCTTATGAATATATATCGCTTGTGTCTTTTTGAAAATTAACTCTGATTAATTAATGATAATTACTTTGTTTACGGCACTGTGTATATGTTGTTGGGGGCCGATTTATGGCATTTATTTCAGGGCGTTACATTTACTGTATGTCGTTGATGTGAAGTCATAAAAACTCTGCTTTGTTGTAGTGTAAAAAATAAATAAAAATAAAAAATTATATTAATCAAATGATAATCCCGTGATCAGATCATGTTTTTTCTAAAAGTAAATAAAAAAATTAATTGGATTATTAACCGTTGATGTGTTATATTAGGATATTTGTAAGATGTGTCATACAAATATCTTCAGATCATGTGATATCCTTAGATCATGTGGTCTTGAAAATTAGGTTAGACTTGGAAAATTAGGTTCATATTACTAACAGGTTTTGAGTATGATTAAGGATCGGAAAGAAATCCAATATAAAGTTTTAGTATGAAAGCAATTGAACAATTACGGTTGGTCCAGAACCTTTGGAAAAAATTACCCAAAAAAAATAAAAAATTACTCAAAGTTTGACATTTGTAACAATTTTTAATTGTACCAATTTAAATATAATATTTTGATTTTTTTAATTTTAAATAATTCATGAATTTTTTATTGATAAATCTCATTTGGATGTGTTTTAATCTAATAAGTTCACCAAGGAAAATTATAACCTAATTAGTCCCATGTATTTATACTATTACTAGAATATCACCCGTGCTATGCACGGGATAAAATAATATATTATTTATTGAAAATATGATAATTATATATAATTTTTTTTATCTTTTATCTCTCGTAAATAAAATTTTATATATAAGTTTAAGGTTTTGTTTCAAATATTCCTTTAATATAATATATAGTATAGATAGATTAAAATTGTTGTATTGACAATTAATAATTAAAATTATGCTTTTTTATTTAAAAAAATGACATAGTTCTAATATTTCTCTATTTTACAATAAAAATATATGAATTTTTAAAAATTATCATATTGGTTTTTGAAAGGGAAAAAATTAAAAACTTAATGAGTAAGAAAGAATCATCGTAACATGTAAAATTGCTAAAATCACTGTTAAACTAGCAAATCATTCAAACTAAAAATGGTTTAGCTTAATCAGTTAGATCAAAAGACCAACCAGTTTACACAAAAATTAATTAATTAAAATTTTTAAATTTTATGTTATTAAAATTTAAACTGTCACTAACTATGGAAAGTAATCTATTAATTTAAATTTAAAATAGATACAATATATATTTAAAATTATAATAATCTATCTCTTAATTTCTAAGTTTTAAATAAAAATTTAAAATTATCATAATTATCTCATAATTTTTGTATTAAAAAGCAGTAAGAGTGACATTGAGCGTTCTCATTATTCTTCTGCTTGGTGCTATGTTGGTTTCTCACCAACTTTTGGGGATTCTGCTAGCATATGATTGAGCGTTCTCCTTAGTGCCAACCTAGTTGGGATTGGGGTAGTTTCTCTTTGATGCTCTTTGCACTTCCACCTCTTTATTGATATATTCTCATATGAAATGTATGTTTTTTTTATCAATAAAGTTTCTTTTTGTTGATAAAAAAAAATGACATTGAGATTATCGATATATTTATATATTTTATGAAAGAATACTTTTAAGGAGATATATTATGAGAGTTTAAAAATCTCGTACAAAATTATTTTTAAAATCAAAACCTTTATGTGGAATTGTAAAATAAAAGTTAAATGGAAACTAACCAATCGAAATTTTCTTAATTGTTTAAAATTAAGAAAATCAAAAAACTTAGTATGAGATATTGATCATAAAGCTTTTCACTAAAAATCTCATTTTGCTTATATAAATAGAAAGATAAGATTCACTTTGTGTAAGTGAAGCAATTCACTTTTTCCTTCTTTTCTCGATGTGGGATTATAAAATAAAAGTTAAATGGAAGCTAGCCAATGGGGATTTTTTTAATTGTTTAAAACTTAATAATTATTTGAGCAAAAAGTTTATTTCGAATCAAGCAATCTTAGCCGTTTAATCTTTAATTAGGTCAATCCTTAATTTATTTCGAATGAAACAAATTTAACTAATATATTTTAATAAAACTGCTAAAATTGCAGTTAAACCAGCAAATCAGTCAAGCCGAAAACAGTTCACCCTATCAGCTAGGTTAAATGACCAACCAACTTATACAAAAATTAATTAATTAAAACTTTTAAATTTTATTTTAATTTTAAAATTTAAATTGTCTTGAACTAAAATATACATAACACTACAATATTAAATGGGAGCATAAATGTTTATATAGTGAAACAACTCATTTTTTTCTCCTTTTTCCTGATGTGTGATTGTAAAATAAAAGTTAACAGTTGTTTGGACGAAAAGTCTATTTCTAATCAACCAATCTCAGTCCATGGTTATCAGAATCCCGATCCGGATCTTACGATCCTACGATCTTACGATCCATTTGAGTACAATCGATCCAGATCGTGTAAAAAACTCCTTATAGGTAGGATCTTTCGATCCTGGTAGTGGGATCTTATAGGATCGTAAAATCCCGATCCGAATCCAATCCTATCCGATCCAATTTACAAGCCTTGTTTTGTATTATATGACATATTTTATTGTAAATTTTATGTTTGTTGTCTAAATACCAATTTATGTGGTCAAAAAAAATAATAAAAATTAAGTAGTATTGAATCAAATAGACTAAGAAAAACAAATTAGGAAACAAACATTCAAATATTGCGGTAATTTAAGAAAATTAAGTAGTCAGAAAAACAAATTTAGCTTTAGCGGAGTCTAAGGAGGGTAAGATGATTGCAACTTTATTCCAATTTTTGGAGAGATTATTTTTGTGACTTGAATCCGCTCCACCAAGGATGCTAACGACAAACCTTATCATTCGACTAAGCAACTCTTTTGAGTTCTTAATCTATTTTCATATCCAACTTTGTTAAATATTTTTTCTTTACTTTTTATGCATTATTGTAGATTGTAAAGTATTTTGTTATAGAATTCTTCTTCTTCTTCTTCTTCACCTTCTTTTTTGATGAAATACAAAACTTTTACCATCGAGTTTTCTATTGTATAATATTATATGTACATTTTACATGGAGTATTGTATTTTTCACAATATATTCACTTTTTTTTAATAGAATATAGGCAAGGTTGTTAAAATCGGGATCCTACGTTGGATCGTTGGAGGTGTTTATAGGATCGGATCGTAGAATCGGATCGAGGATCGTAAGATCCTACCGAAAAAGACAAATTACATAATAATTTAATTTAAATAAATATCTCTTATAAAGTATACACAAAATGAGCCTATATTCTATTAAAAAAAAGTGAATATATTGTGAAAAATACAATACTCCATGTAAAATGTACATATAATATTATACAATAGAAAACTCGATGGTAAAAGTTTTGTATTTCATCAAAAAAGAAGGTGAAGAAGAAGAAGAAGAAGAATTCTATAACAAAATACTTTACAATCTACAATAATGCATAAAAAGTAAAGAAAAAATATTTAACAAAGTTGGATATGAAAATAGATTAAGAACTCAAAAGGGTTGCTTAGTCGAATGATAAGGTTTGTCGTTAGCATCCTTGGTGGAGCGGATTCAAGTCACAAAAATAATCTCTCCAAAAATTGGAATAAAGTTGCAATCATCTTACCCTCCTTAGACTCCGCTAAAGCTAAATTTGTTTTTCCGACTACTTAATTTTCTTAAATTACCGCAATATTTGAATGTTTGTTTCCTAATTTGTTTTTCTTAGTCTATTTGATTCAATACTAAATTTTTATTATTTATTTTGACCACATAAATTGGTATTTAGACAACAAACATAAAATTTACAATAAAATATGTCATATAATACAAAACAAGGCTTGTAAATTGGATCGGATAGGATCGGATTCGGATCGGGATTCTACGATCCTATAAGATCCCACTACCAGGATCGAAAGATCCTACCTATAAGGAGTTTTTTACACGATCCGGATCGATTGTACTCAAATGGATCGTAAGATCGTAGGATCGTAAGATCGGATCGGGATTCTGATAACCATGAATATAGGCTCATTTTGTGTATACTTTATAAGAGATATTTATTTAAATTAAATTATTATGTAATTTGTCTTTTTCGGTAGGATCTTACGATCCTCGATTCGATTCTACGATCCGATCCTATAAACACCTCCAACGATCCAACGTAGGATCCCGATTTTAACAACCTTGTCTCAGTCGTTCAATTTTTAATAAGGTCAATCTTAGTTTATTTCAAATCAAACAAATTGAAACAATATATTTTGATAAAACAGCTAAAACCGCGGTTAAACCAGTGAATCAGTCAAACAGAAAACAATTCAGCCTAATCGACTAAATCAAAAGACCAATCAATTTACAACAAAATTAATTAATCAAAACTTTTAAATTTTATTTTAAAATTTAAACCATCTTGAGCTGAAACATGCACAATACTATAATATTAAATGAGAGTATAAAATTCACTTTATATAAGTGAAACAACTCACTTTTTCTTTCTTTTCTTGATGTAAGATTGTAATTATTTTAAAATTAAATATTATGAGAGTTTCAAAATCTCATACAAAATTATTTTTAAAATCAAAACCTCTATGTGAGATCGTAAAATAAAAATTAAATGGAAGTTAACCAATGGAGATTTTCTTAATTGTTTAAAATTAAGAAAATCAAAAAAATGAGTATGAAATATTGATCATAAGGGTTCTCACTAAAAATCTCCTTTTACTTATATAAATGAGAGCATAAGATTCACTTTATATAAGTGAAATAATTCATTTTTTCTTTTTTCTGATGTGGGATTGTAAAATAAAAGGTAAATGAAAGTTAGCCAATGAGAATTTTCTTAATTGTTTAAAATTAAGAAAATTCAATAATTTTAGAATAAGGGTTTGGAGCTCCTAGAATGTTTCATCCTAAAAATTCTCTTTTCTTTATATAATATATATATAGATAAATAGCGAAACAAACTTTGCTTCTTCTTCTTCTTCTTCCCTCGATGTGGGATTATAAAATAAATCATAAACTAATTAGAGTTTTATTTTTATATGGTTAAATGGAAGTTAGCCAATGGAAAAAATTTTAATTGTTTAAAATTAATAAAATTAGTATGAGAAATCGCGATTAAACTGGCGAATCGGTCAAACCCAAAATGGTTCAGCCTAATTAGTTAGGTCAAATAACCAATCAACTTATACAAAAATTAATTAATTAAAATTCACTTTATATAAGATTCATTATCTTGAATTGAAGTATACACAATACTACACTATTAAGATTCACTTTATATAAGTGAAATAACTCGTTTTTTTTTTTTCTTTTTTTCTTTTTCCGATGTGGGATTATAAAATAAAATTTAACAATTATTTGGACGGAAAGTTTATTTCTAATCAAGCAATCTCACTCTTTCAATCTTTAATCAGATTAATCTTTAGTTTATTTCGAATCAAACAATCTAATCAATATATTTTGATAAAACCGTTAAAATAGCGGTTAAACCAACGAATCAATCAAATCAAAAATAATTTAGCCTAATCAGCTAGTTCATAATTAATTAATTAAAACTTTTAAAATTTAAACTATATTGAATTGAAATATGTACACTACAATATTAAATGGGATGGGTGTATAAGATTTACTTTATATAAGTAAAGCAACTCATTTTTTTCTTCTTCTTTTCGCGATGTGGGATTATCAAATAAAAGTTAGCCAATAGTGATTTTCTTAATTGTTTAAAATTAAAAAAATAAAGAAAATTAGTATGAGATATTGAAACTCTGATAAGACTCCTCACTAAATGGGATAGGAGTTTAAGATTCACTTTATATGAGTAAAACAACTCATTTTTTTCTTTCTTTTCTTGATGTGAAATTATCAAATAAAAGCTAGCCAATAGAGATTTTCTTAATTGTTTAAAATTAATAACATCAAGAAAAATTAGCATGAGATATTGAAACTCTCACAAAACTCCTCACTAAAAACCCTATTTTCCTTAATAATAGATTGATAGATAGATAATATATATATATATATATATATATATTTATATTTGTTTTAGATATTTTTTTATACACAAATTATTTTTTTAGAGTTTTTATAAAAATAATTTAACAATCTCATCACTAACATAGTATATAGAAGAAATTGAAAAGGGCACTGCAGTAACTATGAGAGAAGTAAAAAAAGCTTCTAGGTTGGGAGAAGTCAACAAATGCTGAGGTTATTTTTTTTTTAAATCAAAAAATAAAAAATTAAGATTGTGATATTGGAGCTCCCACAAGACTTGTGGGTTAAAAATCACATTTTCCTTATATAATATATAGATTCCATGAGATCCTTTTTTCCTAATTTATATTATTTGTTGGACTATTATACCCTTATATCTATTGTTGATATGTATTACATAGAAAGATGATATACACATTTCCTTTTTGTTACTACCTCTATTTTGGTAGTTACCATTATTCACGTTTTTCTTTTTGATCAGTTTCATTCACATTTGTCGTATTATTTCATTGTACTAAGGTTTCGAAACTCTCTAATTAATAGGGTTTAGAAACTTTAGTTTACACATGATGGTGAAATAATATTTTGTTCTTCCATTGTTATGGTGAAACTTTGTATTCCTCTCTTGTCACTTTGTGTTCGAAGTTCTATATTTGTCCATTGTTGCTTTGTATTCGAAACTCTATATTTCTCTATTATTGTAAGTCAAAGCTCTATTTATGTCCAGTCAATTTTGTTACAAGCATATTCTTCAAAGGCAGGTTTGGTTTGATTTGGATTGGTGGAATTGTGAAATTGTATAAATTGTCAATGATAGTGATAATGATAAAGATGATGATGAAGATGAGGATATGGGTGATATTTTTTATTTTTAAAGTGATTGATTTTTTTTTTTTAGATTTCTAATTCTATTGCTGCTATTGTTTCTATTTTTTTGTCAATCAGTGTGAATGTTCACATTTCATATTATTTGAAAGTCTGAAAGATAAGTGTTGGAATATAGATATGGACATAATTATATATTTTGTAATATGTGAATGTTCACATATCATTGGTTATTTGTTACTATACTGGTTGTTTGAATAATCATTTTTTGTTACCATTAAACAATTGAAATAGTCATTTTTTTCTTTCAATTTTGTTTCACCTTGCAGTGTGAATGTTTACATTGGTATGAATTTAATTTTTCTAAGGTTAGTTGTATGTTAATTATAAATTGTGAACATTCACATTGTATTTTGATGAGTTTTTTTTTTTTTTTTTTTTGAAGTTTTTCGAAAGTTAGTTGTATTTTTTTTTTCCTTTGTTTCTTGGTTGAACAATCATTTTTGTTACCACTGAACAATCAAAATAGTCGATTTTTACTTTTTTTGATTTTATTTTATGGTTTCACGTTGTAATGTGAATATTCACATTGATATGAGTTTATTTTTTTATTTTTTAAAACTAGTTGTCTATTAATTGTAAACTGTAAACATTCACATTGTATTTTTGTATAAGTTTTATTTTTTTGAAAGTTAATTGTATATTTGTTGTTTTTGTTACTATGCTTGTTAGTAAAACGATCATTTTTGTTATCATTGAACAATTGAAATAGCCGATTTTTACTTTTTTCAATTTTGTTTTATGTTTTCACGTTGCAGTGTAAATGTTTACATTGGTATGAGTTATTTTTTTAAGGCTAGTTGTATGTTAATTATAAATTGTGAATATTTACATTGTATTTTTGTATGAATTTTATTTTTCAAAAGTTAGTTATATATTTGTTATTTATTGTGAACATTCACATTGTGCTTTAGTATGTATTTTATTTTTTCAAAAGTTAGCTGTATGTTTGTTGTTTACTATGAACATTCACATTGTATTTTATGTTGCGTTATTTTTAAAATTTTCCAATTATAAAAAGGTTCAAATTTCATAATTTGATATTTTCTCCATGGAATGAGAGATTTTCTCGTTAGAATAAGGGAGAGATTTCTCCATGGAATAAATGAAAGATTTTCTCTTTATAATGAATGAGAGATTTTCCATAAAATAAGAAACTATTGTTATGTATTAGTTTCAAAATAGAAACATGTGCAAAAAATTAAAAATGATGATTTGGTCATATTACATTAAAAAGAACTTAATGGAATATTAAAAAAAAATATGGGTTAGATAGAATAAAACACTTAGAAAGAGGATTTATCAAAAAATGATCCATCATTCATCTATTTTCATTAATAAAACTGATAGAAAAGAATATTTTAGTTGCATGTTTACATTTTTGATTGTCATCTAAATTTTTAAGTTTTAGATAAGTTTGTACTTAATATTTGCAACATTGATATTACTTGGTTTGTATTAATTAAATGCACATTTTAAATGCTTTTGAATGTGAATGAATGGATGGAAACATCAATTTGAAAATTACCAGTACCTATTTTTTCATTGCCCTTATTCAATTCTACAGCATAAATAATTCAATGCTACTGACATAACTAATTCAATTTTACATCATTTTCTCACCTTTGAGCTATCAAAATTATTTAAAGAAACATTTGAAGGATAAATATATAGAAAAGAAGCTAAGGTAGTAGTCTCTAATGAAATATCTACCATGGAGCAACATTGTATATCTAAGCAATAGTGGTTTGACATCAAATGATGAAGCTGCGGTGATGTCAAAACAAGCCCTGTTGAGGTTGAAGTAGCTTCCCAAGCCTTGTTGAGATCAGTTCTTTGGTAATCAAATACTTCATTATTTTGTTGAGTCGTAGTATTTCCTCGCAACATTCTAATGCCTTCCAATTCAACTGCTACATCTTTCATTGTAGGCCTCTTTTTCCCATTCAAGTTCGAGCATCTTTTTGCAAGGTGAGCAACAGCAACGATCTCTTCTCTTCAATCCTCCTTGATAATTTTTTGATCAAGAATCTCAAACAAATGATTATCCTCCATTGATTGGATAAAAAACGTAGCTAAGCTCCTACTTTCTTGGGATTTGTCAGAAGAGATTTCTTTTTGCCCTATTAAAAGCTCAACAATAACAACTCTGAAGCTATAAACATCACTTTTTTCAGTAAATTGGCTTGATTGGAAGTATTCTGGGTCCAAGTAACCAAAAGTGCCTTGTACTCGTGTCGTAAAGTGTGTTTGATCAATAGCAACTGATCTTGATAATCCAAAGTCTGAAACTTTTGCCCTATATTTATCATCTAAAAGTATGTTTGTTGACTTAATATCTCGATGATATATGGGCACAGATGCAGCATAATGTAAGTAGGAAAGAGCTCCTGCTATTTCTGTGGCAATCCGCAAGCGCGTTTCCCAGGGTAATGGAAAATCCTCATTTGCATCATGAATATGCTCAAAAAGCGTTCCATTTGAGATGAGCTCATAAACTACAAGGGGAACTTCGGTCTCTAGACAACACCCCAGAAGCTTAACCACATTCCTATGGTTGATTTGTGAAAGAATGACAACCTCATTAATAAACTGTCCAAAATTTCCTTCATCAACTATCTTAGACTTTTTAATAGCTACGATGCTTCCATCTGACAACATCCCTTTGTAGACAGTACCTTGGCCTCCTTGGCCAAGGATACGGTCCTCATTATAATGATCAGTGGCCTTCTCTAACTCCTTCGAACTGAACAATTTAGTTTTCTCAACACTACCATCACATGAAGATGAAGACAACTTTCTTTCAATAATAACCCACCATTCCGTATGAAGAATTTTTCTTTTTGCTTCTTGTAGTTTCTTTTTTTTTTGTATTTTGTATAGCCACCAATTCCAGAGATCATGCCTACATAATTCAAAATACAACAATATATTTGTGGGGGCTGTTAGTATGTGCACATGATTAAATTGTGCACATTATATACACCTTACTTTTAAACCATTGGATATATATAAATTAATCTGAACCATTAAATAATTTTATTAGAAAAATTGAATACCTTTTCAACGGGTTAATTTTTTTTTTCTTTACTGATTGTTCTCATCCCAGAAACCCTCATGTTGTTTTGCGAAAACCCTCTGCTATTGCTCTGCTTGATGCTATTACTGCTGAAGCTTTTATGCGGGGTCATTTTGGATACAATGATCTCATTTGCAAATGGTATGTAGATTTAGTTGTTTGATGTCAGTCCATTGTATTGAATCGACAACAGTGCAGCAAAATGTGGGAATCCATCTCAACCCACATCTGCAAAAAAATAAATAAATAAAACAAATCAGTCCCCATCGGAAGGATCCTCCTTCGAGCTAATAGATTTTTTGACACAATTCTCTCTTTTAGTGCCGGCCAACAAAAACACTTCACTTTTGGAGGGGCAACATTTCTCCAAAGTTTTGAGCAATTGCGGTTTATACTTCAAATCGAAAGGTAAAAGCCAGCCAGAAAGGTCATTGACTCAGTAGTACTCTCAAAAAACTGAAAGGAAAAGGCACTATTGTCACAAATTAAATAGATAGGGACAAAGGGAAGTTAATATTTTCTAAACAAAAGCCTCGAATTCTGCATGACATATGAGGTCTGCATCTGAAGCACTCAAAAGCCTCAGGAAGTAAGAATAAGCAACTCATCAACTTGCAGGAAAAGCTTCAGATGATTTCTATCAAATTTTTCTCTTAATCCACTGAAACTTGGGTCCCAATGATGCATCTATGAGCCATCTCAGTTATTGGAAAACTATCTAATGCATATAATTCTTCCCAAGAAACTCATATTTAATAAAGAAGTATGGAAAGTGATGTATGGTTGAAAAAAAAAGTTAAATATCATTGCTGCTGAGTATGAGAAGATAATATAGATAGTGCAAACATGCTACAAGATGAAGGAATAAAGCAAAAACAAGCATATGCTATACATGTGTACCTGATTGTAAACCATGACATAAATACATAGATTAACAAAAAAATGCACACCCGCAAAATATGGTTGACCACACCAACCACGAATGATGGTAGTGCAGCAAAATGTGGGAATCTATTTGGTTTGGGAATGATTTAAATTATAGAGTGAATTGTGGTGGAATTCAATCTGTGTTGCATCGGTCATGTGAGATGATGGATTAGTTCTCGAATGATGAGGATCGAAATTCATTTTTCAACAAGGTAGCTTAGTTAAGTTGGTTTATTTGGAAAGATGGTGACAACTTTGTGTTTAATCATATTATGGTTAAGCCCTCCTCGACTTTACATCGAGCTCGAGTGGCTATGCAGGAATTTGAAGAAGCTGCTAGCCTTAATGGGCAATCCCAAAGGAAATCCACTATTTGGTCCTCTACTGAAGTGGGCAATTGGATCCCTTCTGCTTCTGGAAATTTCAAAGTAAATTTTGATGTGGCTTATAAAAAAGGAACAACATAGGCAGCAGTTGCTGCGGGATTCAGTTGGGAATTTGGTGGATGGTGTTACAAAGAAAATCCACATATCATCTCCACTCCAAGGAGAAGTTGTAGCATGTCGATGGGCCTACATTTTGGCTCAAGAATATAGTCCAGCAACTGTGGTAATTGAGGGGGATAACCAATCTATTATCCATCTGAATGTTTCTGAAAGTGTCCCTTAGTAGGAATGTGGTGCAATCTTCAGTGACATCAAAAGGATAGCAGCTCAGAGGAGTGTCTCTTTTCGATGGAGTCCTAGATCTAATTAGATTGCCAATGCATGTCTTCATGACCGACTGCCATTGGATTGGGTGACAAATCCTCTATCTGTTTTATCAGGTTTGATCAGTATCTCGACATAATCCTATTTGCCTCTCTTGTTTTTCTAAATTTCTTTGATAAAAAAAAAAAAAAAAAAAAAGTGTTATGGTTACGATTCATTAGTAAAAGTTATGATTTGTACTACCTAAAGTCATGATTTGTCATGGTGAATTATAAAAAAAAATGTTACGATTCAAATGTTATGATAATTTGTTGAAAATAATTACATTTGTTATGAGTTGTTGTCATATTGTTATGATTGATAGTGCCTTTGTTATGACACTATGGTGTATATTATGACATTATTATGATTTATTGTAGTATTGTTATGATATTTGAGAAAAGTTATGATTATTTCATGTAACCTGTTGGATGACCAGTTTAGCAAGTCACTTTTTTTGATATGGCATGATATGAACCGTACAATAAGTGCATATCATATGCCCTTTTAGAAGGTACACATTATAGACTTCCCCTATATTTATAAGTATTAGACGATTGGTTTGATGGGTGAATCAAGAATAAATAATTAAAAGAAAAGAAAGATGCCATTATTACTATCCGGGGTTTTGTCCGGGGTTTTACACATCTCTTTCTATAAAGACAAGAAGTTTGGGAAGATCAAAATGCAAAATAATGTTTTGTTGTATCTTTTTGTTGTCTTTACTCTTTTTATTTTAAAGGCTAACTTGGCATGTTTACTAGGTTGTGTCATCCTTTGCAAAATGCATAATTTGACAATTATAATTCCTTACAGCCACATTTTTTTTACAACATTTATTACTGTTTATTAATAATGGAAATAAGCCCCATACTATGTGATGATATGAAAGTATTTCCATTATGAACATGCGGTAAGAAATATTGTAAAAAAATGTATAGCCATTGTTGGATATCACCCCATGTGAGGGGTGATTTTCTTTTCCATGTGCTGCAACATTGGCCAACCTACAAAGTCACAAAACATGAGTTGGCCATGTGAATGAATAGCTCGCCATGTGCAAGGCCAGGCCAGCTATGACTCTCCACCATTCCTCCATCTTGATGTGTATAAATGGAAAGGGTGAGAGTAGATTGTGAGAGAGACAGAGACAGCGCAAGCCAAAGAGAGTGAGAGATGTGAGGCGGAGAGACCGTCTCTCTCGGTGTGAGCGAGGGAAACGGGTGAGTGGGTGAGTGAGGAGAGTGTAAGCTCCTCCTCTATTGTAATCTTTCTATAATCTCTCCATTGTTATAGTGATAACCGGCTACTCTCTTGTGGACGTAGGCATTGAGGCCGAACCACGTTAAATATGGTGTCTCCTTAAGTGTGGGTGTGTTTTTCTACTTGGTATAATTTCTACAAGGTCTTGGGCGGGATCCCAGATCCCAACAATTGGTATCAAAGCCTCGTCGGTGGCGTTTCGGAACAAAAACAGTGTGATTTTCGAAACTGCCCAGAAATCAAGTTGCTCGAAATCAGGTTTTGAGCATACCAGGAGCTAGGTCTCGACGAGAGGAGTCCATAAATGCAAAGCAGAGCCCCAGAGGATCTTGGACGCGCCCTCACGCGCCACCTGAAGAAGGCGCGTAAGGCCTAGTCGCTGCACGCACCGCTACGCGCCGTGTAGGCAACCGGCGCGTAGGCCCAGTCTCGGACACGTGTCACACGTGCGGCAGAGGAGGAAGACGAGACGCGTGGCACCCAGTCAGCGACACGTCGCCGCCGCGTCAGCAGCCACGTCAGCAGAGTGGCCACGTGGCCGCCGCGTCAGCAGTCCACGTGGCAGCCAAGTCATCGCCACGTGGCAAACCACGTGTCGCCATGTCAGCATCCAGAGGAGGGATCCAGTGCAACGTGGCAAGGGTGTAGCCGCAGGAGGAAGGATCCAGTGCTTCGCGGCTAAGGTGCAGCCGCAGATCTGAGGCGTACAAAATGTTTTGGCTAGTTCTAAGCCATTCGGAGTCCGTTTTTGGCGATCCAATAGTGCTTTCCGACTATTTGGAGTATTCCGGACACATCTGTACAGTCAGATTTTGGAATTGGAGTTTCTGCAAAAAGAAGGCAGATTAAAGGGACAGACGGCGTTAGGTGCAATGGACGGAATATTCTGTTGGAACACGAAATATTCCCTGAACTTCTGAAAATTGCAATTTAGCCCTGAATTTTTAGAAAATTGTGGTGTGGCCCAACTTTTGGGGAAATTTTTCAGTGAGGTCCCCGGAAGTGCAGCGAAGGTTGGTCCTAGCTAAACAGACCGTTCCGGACGCAACCGCGAGGTCAGAATAGTGAAATTCTGAACGGTTTGGAAAGATTGTCAAAACATGGGAGTTTGTCATCTTCAATACTCAAAGGAAGGTTGGCGGATATTGTGGAACACTGCGGATTCACTGAAGAGGTTAGAATGAGCAGATTCTGACCAGATTGGACAACCAAATACAGATCGAGATAGATCATTGAAGACCAAAGGAGATCAGCTTGATCAAATGGCAAATCAAGGGAGATCAGAATTGGTCAGGGGTGATCAGAGGATTGCAGAGATGATTATCTCCGGAGTTCGTCAGAAGATCTGGTTCAATCAATCAAAAAGACCATTCAACGACGGATAGATGATTTGGCAACCAGTTCAGGCTCAGGGAAATGCTGTGGCTGTTGGAGCTACTATATACGAGTAAGTACTGGTGATATGTGGACATGTAGAACAATAGTTGCAGAGGAGCATACTAAGCGCAGAAGCACAAATGCAGACGTGCAGCAGTGTAAGGGTACGGTAGAGTATCGTATAGAGGCGCAAGACGAGTGTGCAGCAGCGGGTTGTTGAAAGTTCATAGGAACTACCAGACAGAGAAATTAAGACGGATAAAACGCAAGAGTGCGCACCAATGAGTGGCAAGTCTTTTTTTCTCTATGGTGGTTTCTTTAGTTCCATGGCAGCAGAGGATAGAGTTGATGTAGATCTCTCAAGCAAGCTCAACGCAGGGAGACCAGAAGCCATGGGTGCGAGCACTATGCAAAATTGCATAGCTGATGATGCTTTGACAGATGGAGCTACTGTCAACCATCAATCTACTGGACAGCAAATCAGGGATTGCAAAGGCACAGATGACGAGCGTATGGAAATGCTAGGAGGTTGTTCAGAAGTGCAGAGGGCAAAGGCTAATAGTTCAGAGGAAAAGCTCCGAGCAAAGAAGACCGAGGACGTTGATGAACAACGAGTTTTCTATTCCTCCAATGACTTGTCCTGCGAGATAAGGCATGACAGTCAAGGGCATCCTAGCAGGGGGTGCAGGACATCCAATCAGGGGGTGTCGGATATCTTGGTTATGCAAGTTCAAGCATAGCAGGTGTAGACATCCGAGACAGGAAGCGTGGAAGAGATTTGTGGGAGATAGGAGCAGAAGCTCTCTCCAAATCAGAGAGTGGTGTGAGTTGAGTTGAGTTGAGGATGTAGGATTCCCTCCTCCTCTTGTATCTCTGGTGTATTATCTCTAGCTTCAGGGGGTGCAAGCATCTCAGTGAGGAGATGTAGACTATGCTGAAGACATCCGAGATAGGAAGCGTGGAAGAGATCTGTGGGAGATAGGAGCAGAGGTTCTCTCCAAATCAGAGAATGGTGTGAGTTGAGTTGAGGATGTAGGATTCCCTCCTCCTCTTGTATCTCTGGTGTATTATCTCTAGCTTTCAAGGGATGCAGCGTCTCAGTGAGGAGATGCAGACTATGTTGAATTTGGGCGTGACAAGGTTAGCAGCAGTGTGTGCTGTGGATCACCTCACATGGGTTGAGGGGGTGATTTGTTGGATATCACCCCATGTGAGGGGTGATTTTCTTCTCCATCTGCTGCAACATTGGCCAACCTACAAAGTCACAGAACATGAGTTGGCCATGTGAATGAATAGCTGGCCATGTGCAAGGCCAGCTATGACTCTCCACCATTCCTCCATCTTGATGTATATAAATGGAAAGGGTGAGAGTAGATTGAGAGAGAGAGAGACAGAGCAAGCCAAAGAGAGTGAGAGATGTGAGGCGGAGAGACCGTCTCTCTCGGTGTGAGCGAGAGAGACGGGTGAGTGGGTGAGTGAGGAGAGTGTAAGCTCCTCCTCTATTGTAATCTTTCTGTAATCTCTCCATTGTTATAGTGATAACCCACTACTCTCCCGTGGACGTAGGCATTGAGGCCAAACCACGTTAAATATAGTGTCTCCTTAAGTGTGGGTATATTTTTCTGCTTGGTATAATTTCTACAAGGTCTTGGGCGGGATCCCAGATCCCAACAGCCATAGCATGAATCAGAATTTGCCTTTTTCATAGATGATTTAAGCAAATAAAAATAAAACATAAATGATTAGGTCATCTTGATAAGCCTCGTTACATGCCCAAAAAATAGAACCGGATAGGTCTAATTGAAGTAATAACAGAGAGGAGTTACTTTCAAAAAAAAAAAAATTATGTGGCTCACTATGTCAAAGTCTCATATTTTTACATTAAAATAAATAAATAAATAAACACGTCTGATACAACTCATTATTAGAATAGAAAATAGTGAGAACACACAGCTCACCATTATTAGTAAAAAAAATATAGGGTAAATTATAAATACATCTTCTGAGATTTGATTAAAATATGAATTGTACCTTGCAATTTTGTAAATTACATTCCACCCCTGAGATTTCTAATTTCATAACAAATCGTCCCTTTTATTAATAAATCATCAAGTCAATTAACCGTTTTTAATGATATTAGAAATATGTTTCAATTAATAATTTAGGTAATTTTATTATTGTATAGAAAAGTAATTATGAATTTTATTTTTTTAATTAATTCTGTTAAATAAAAAAATCTCACAATGGGGTATTTGTAATTTTCCAAACTACAGGGACGATCTGTATTTTAAGCAAACCTTAGGGGGTGCATTTGTAATTTATCTTTTATTAAAATATTTAAGTCATCTCTTTTATATTTTTTCTAATTCTTAACTAATTATATATTATACATATCATTAATTTTAAAAAGTGGATCTATAAAATTGACTCGCATAATTTTCAAAAAAATATTATGTAAACTAACAAATCGTACAAATTTGTGTCCCTTCCCCAATAATTAAAAAAATATATTAATTCTTAGTCTAAGATATTGAAAAAGTTTAACATTTTCTCCCTCTAAAAAGATATGTGCCTTTTACAGTTTTGTCATTATCGTTCCAACTGACTCAATACAGCATTAACTAAAATATAGACATACATTGACCCCATATAAATATAAGGAAATATTTTCTTATTATTTGTATTTTATTATCATTTTCATTTTATATTTTTTGAGAGTTCTACTAGTTTTATTGCAGTGATATATTATTTTGAAATATGGATAATTAATTTTTTTTACCACGCTAAAATTGTGTGTTTTCAACTGATTTAACAAAATAATTTGACTTAATATTTACAGTTCTGCTGGGTAGCTCGAAACCAGTTGGCCCGAATGGCTCGAAAATGCAAAACGACGTCGTTTTGCATTTTTTTTTTTTCTTCTTCTTTCCGTCTTCGTCTTCCTTCCTCCTCTCTTTTCTGTCTCAAACATTTGTGAATATTGACAAAATTGAACTGGTCTGTGCAGAAAAGAGAGGAACATTTGTGATCAACATTTGTGAAAGAAAGTGGGTTGAACATTTGTGATCAACACTTTCTTCATCTTCTTTAACATTAGTGAACTGGTCTGTGCAAAAAAGAGAGGAGGAAACCCACTTTCTTTCACAAATGTTGAACATTGACAAAATTGAAGTTGAACATTTCTTCATCTTCTTCTTCCTCTACTTTCTTTCCCTAAAAACTACCAAACCCATCTCAAAATTGAAGCAAATCCATTTTCTCTCTCTAAAAACAAAATCAAAATCAAACCCACCGACCGATCAAACACAAAAATCAAACCCACCCACAAAAAATTAAACCCACCCATCGAGAGAGAGAGAGAGAGAGATCTTCTCAAGAGATACACACACACAGATACAAGAGGGATCTTTCCCTCCATCATCATCAACACACATAGATCCTCATATTCCTCTCTTCTTCCTTCTCTCTTTCTCTCTGGGTTTGGTTCAACCGTTGATAGAGAAATGAGAAGTGGAAGGGAAAGAAGAAAATATATATATATATATATCAAAATGAAAACGACGTCGTTTTTGAAAATCGGGCCATTCGGGGGAAAATGTTTCGAGCTACAAAACATTATTCTAATATTTATCTTTCGATCAAAATCCTGTGGTATTGATTAAGCAATTGTGGAGTATAATGTGACTTTACCTATGTGATACTTTAAACCAATCAAGTAACCGAAAATCTGCAATAAGACATGTTGACTCACCAATTTTAAGTAGTTGAATGACAGAAAATGACTCATTTACTTTGTGTTGCCATTTTTTATTGGTTGGAGTATCACTTAGACACTACAAAAAATTAAAGTTTTAGAGACCAAAATTTAGGGACAAAATTATTTTTTAGGAACCAAGTATTTTTGTTGCGAAAAGTGTCGTTATTATATTTTTAGCAACAAAAATTAGACATTAGTGATGAGTTATTATCCTTTTGGGACTAAATTTTTTGTCTCAAAAAATAAACTATTTTGAGATCAAATTATTTTGTCCCTAAAACTCTATTTATTAGTGACATTTTCAAAATTTTGTTGCTAAAAGCCTTATTTTTTACTTTTCGGAACGACTTTTTAACGACTATCTTAATGACGATAGAAATTGGTCTCTAAATGTCTTTTGTAACAAAATTTTCACTTTTTGATCTCTAAAACTCTTATATGTTGTAGTGAAACAATGTTACGTGCTATTTTAGAAGTATTTAATAATTTTCATGTGTTAAATAAATTTATAAGATTTATTAGTTTATATAGTATTATTGAATTTGTAATTCTGATATTGTTTCAAGTTACTATAAAAGGATGTCGATCCAATTAAGGAGGTAGGCCACATGTAAATTCTTCCAAATTCATTAATTATGTGAATTAGGTGTTGTACTTTCTTTATTTTAGTTTTGACATATATGGCATTACCAATCACAATCAGAAGCACAAGATCTGGACCAGAGCACGTATAACTCCCAGGTGGCTTGTTTAAACATTTGCTTCCAGTTACACATTGGTTGAGCTTTGGATCTGCACACTCATCTATGTCTGCAAAACAATCAAAACACAGAACAGAGAGAAAAGCCCCCTCCCCTATCAAGAAAAAGCATCACAAGAAATATATCTAATGAAAAGTAATTGAATCCAAACATGATGAATGAAGAAGCTATAGGTATAGGTAATGGACAATATACGAACCTTGGCAACCATCAGATAGGTAGGGGTTCCTTTTGTAACCGGACAAGCACTTGTAGATATACCCACCAACATTTGTTGCGTTATGACAATCGCTATTTTGTCTACATGCATAACTTGTCTGGTTTCTTTTAGCTTGTTTGCATATCTCATTATCCCCTATTCCCCAATCAAGCACCATCGGCAGCTTTTCTTCCCCGAAATCTTCAAGATAAGTTGTGGAGAAATTAAACGCACCTTCTTCAATAACAAAGGCATACCTGCAGGGATTGAAGTCCAATACATTTTTATGATTCGAGAAGCTAGACATATTAATGTCGATGTGGTTGACTCCTTTTGGGATGGAGGTTTGGCAACAACCGATTCCAGAGCAAATTCCACTAGAAACGTAGTCCTGGTATACACATTGTGAGAGACACGCGGTTGAAAGAACCAAAGAATCGTTTTTATAAATTCCAAGACACGCATATGTGTCACAACCAATAGCAGTGAACTTGTTCTTGGTTCTAGATATGGAGAACTTGCCCAGGAAGAGCGATGCATTGAAGTTACTTTGTAATGGTGTACCAAGCCGCTTATCATAACAATCACGCGATATGATGAGCTGCTGCATGATGCGTAACTCACCCTCCTCAAGCATTATATTTGAAACAGTGATATGGGTGTTGATTTCTGACCACACTGCCAAACAAGTACTCAACTGGAGAACACCGACAGAATAGATTGTGCCCAAACAACCTGTCAGAGAAAAGTAAGAGTCCGGCGGTGGTTCGTCCACCTGGGGGCACTCCGTCGATTAAGTCAATACTCAATTATCTCTCAAAGATAGCAAATAGTGCTTAACTCACTAGCCAGGATACAAAAAGCGTACCTTAGACCACTACAAGAAAAAGGGGCAAAAAACACGGAAGCATGAGCGACGGCGCTTGTCCCGTCGCAAAAAAATGATTTTTTGCGACGGCAGCTTATAATCGTCGCAAATGGAGGCTTTAGCGACGGCATCGTCCCCGTCGGTAATAAAAATGCGCGGGTAGGTGTGAAACCTACCGTCGCAAAAAATGAAAATTTTTTTTGGCCCGCTCTTGCTTATTCATGCCGCTCGAGTTCACCCAAATCCCTATGAAGCCGAACAAATTTTTTTCCCCCAAATCCCTACGAAGCCGAACGGCGAACGGCGAACAGCGAACGGTGGTGCGGTGGTGCTGCGGCGAGGACGACAGGTACCGGCGGCGAGGACGACAAGTCTTCTCTCTGTATGCTCTCTCTCTCTCTCTCTCTCTCTCTGTGTTATATATACATACAGATCTGTATGATATATCTGTATCAATCTGTAACATCTATATATATATATTATATATATATATATAAATATGTAAATTATATATATATATACATTATAATTCTAATTACATTGATATATATATATACATTATAATCTGTAACATCCAATCATTTTATTTTTTTGAAAATAAATAATAACACTTAATTTGTATATTTAAATAAATAATAATAACATTTATGGAAACACTCATTATTTCTAATCATTTTATTTTTTTGAAACATTTTGGGTTTGATGTTGTTGAGGTTGTATTTTTGGACCATTATGTGCCTAAACTGTGGAATATTTAGACTAATGCTTTCTATGTTTTTAGATATAGAGATATACATGCTCACTCATTTATGTATCTACAAGTGTTATGGATATGAATATGCTCACTTAAAATTGCTGAGTTTGTGATTGTATTAAATTAGTACTGTATAATTAACTTGGAATCTAGTGTCCCATGTAATAACTTAGGCATGTCACAGTGTTTTGAAGAACTGTGGTATTGTTATTGACACTGACCTAAAATAGTGTATTGTTTGAAAAAGTTACCTGGTGTTGTCTAAGTAATTTTAAACTAATAGTAATTTTTAAAATCCAGTTTAGTTCCAAAAAAAAAAATTTTCAAAAACTTCATTGGTATACTTCAAATTTCATAATATAATCCAACAAATTTCTCATATTATATACACTAGTTAATCACTAAAGTAATGCAATTCTCAATAATATAAGAAGTGTCCAATAAAAAATAATATGAAAAATTACAAAAAAAAAAAAAAAAAACTCAAAGTTTAAGTCTTATAATAAAATAAATCATGAGTTTAATTTTGCTGATACTGTTATTGATGTACCTATCATTTGTTCTGTTTTTCTTGCAGACAATTGTATCGAAAAGTAGTCTTTTGATCATTTGATAAACTTTTGGGAATTTAGTCTGGGACTTGATCCAGGAACTTGAAGCCTTTATTTTTTGGTGGATTTTAAGTTCCAGTCACCACTCATCGACAGGTAATAGTTCTGTGCTTAATTTGGTTGTACTGTACATCTATCTAGTCTGTGAACTTCATAAACATAGATAATGCAGTTCTGCTATCATTTCATTATATGTAGTTTTTGCATTTTCTTTCAAGGAGAGCATATCTTACAATGTTCCCAAGATGTAGCGTGCGAGGCATTTAAGTATTTACGTTACCTGGTTGATCTTTGCTGGTGTGTTTGTGGAAGTAATTTGTAGTATGGAAAGTAATTGGGCCTCCATATATATAGATAGAAAAGAAACTTGGACTGGGCTTTCTTATTCTACTTTGTTACATAAGATTATGTATGTGATGTTCAAAATTATAATATACAGAATAATGATCTATCTTATTAAATAATTTTTGAGACAATATACTTGATTAGTGTGTTTTTCTATAACTCATCTATCAAGTTTATAAATAATGCCGCATAGTATTATGGAATACCAATAATTTGGAGAATTCTACCATACACATCCATTTATCATATGCATCATTAGTTATGTCATTTTTTTTTCTTTAGTTATGATGAATTATCTTCGTTAATTATGATATTTTTTAGTTAAGACTTATAAGATCTTTGGTTGTGCCTCATGTGGTGTTTGGTTATGATTTATTTATTTTTTAAGTTATGACTCAGAGAAGTATGAAATTATATCATTTTTTTCTTCAATTAATTGATCTCACGTGTTGTTGTATAAGTATTTCATTTTTTATGTTCTCCTATTAAATTGGTAAATAACTAACTAGGATAAGACTACCTACCTATTTGAGAGAAATTGGATGGATAGGTATCATGGTACATGAATACGTAGGTATTATATTTAGAGTTACTTTGATGAGATATTTTTGTGGATGTGTACAGATGATGGATAAGAGTTGGATCGATTTGCCAAATAGGATGTCGGGCGAATACATTAATGGGATTGATGAATTCCTTGTGTTTGCCTACACCAATAGGGTTGAAGGTTCGATGATCAGTTGTCCGTGTAGGAAGTGTGAGAATCGATACTATTTGTACGAGAGGTGTACGGGAGCATCTGATTTTGAATGGTTTTTTTAAAAATACAAACATTGGATTAATCATGGGGAATCTTACATATCTCTGCATGGTAATCGAGAGAATGAAACATTAGCTAATTCAATATTGGGGATGATATGATTGGAATGATACAAGGGGCTATGGGAAATCCACATGCCGGTACAAGTGTTGAGGGTGATGAACCACAGGGGCCTGATCCCCATGCATTTGAACCCCAGCTCGGTCCAAATGCAGAGACTGCAAAGTATTTCAAACTTCTTCAAGATGCACAAAGTGAATTGTATCCGGGTTGTCAGAAGTTCACATCTTTGACATTCATTGTTCGACTTCTACATTTGAAGGTGCTTAATCAGTGGGACAGACAAGTCTGTTGACATGTTGCTTGAGTTATTGAATGAGGCGTTCCCGTTGGGTGTGAAACTCCCGGACTCATATTATAAGCTCAAAAGGTCACAACAGATTTGGGCTTCACGTATGAGACGTGGGATGCATGTCCCAACAGTTGCATGTTGTTTCAAAACGAGGACGCCAATCTTGATAAATGTGTCATATGCAACAGTTCTAGATGGAAATCAAATGGTGATGGTGGTTCAAATGGTCCTAACAAAGGTGGCAAACAAATAGCTGCAA
>JAPPVO010004346.1:0-19901 GCA_030407325.1 Camellia japonica | reverse complement strand
GGATTTCTGTCATTTCTAGTTATCTATCTTCCGGCTGGCCATGCGATTACACATTAGAATTTCCTTTCTGTAAAATTTACTCATCCACAGACATTGTTCTTGTCATAGTTGATTACAAATAAAAAATTTCCTTTCTATTTGTTCTGTAACATTTTTTGCTTTTGCTCCGTGCGGTATTCCTGTAGTGCTTTTTCTTCAATTTTTTTTTTTTTTTTGGTTTTGAGTTTTTGTTTGTGCAATTGCAGATTGATAGATACACATAATAATATTACCACTGCTAGCTTGTAATGACCATAGAGAAAATGAATTTACTTTGGATCTCTCTCTCTCTCTAGTGTCACCATGTCAGCACTGAATCATCATAAAGAGGTCTGCACTCATATAATTGTTGGGATCGGGGATCCCGCCCAAGACCTTATAGAAACCATACCAAGCAGAAATACACACCCACACACAAGGAGACACAATATTTTACGTGGTTCGGCCTCAATGCCTACGTCCACGGGAGAGTAGCCGGTTTTCACTATACCAATATGGAGATTACAGAATATTACAGAGGAGAAAACTCACACTATTCTCACTCACCCATTCACCCGTCTCCCTCGCTTACACCGAGGGAGACGGTTTCTCACATCTCTTTGGTATGCCTTGCTCTTGGCTCTCTAACTCTCTCATTTTTCTCTCCTCTCTCCCTCACAATTTATAGACATACAGAGGAAGAAGAGAAGGGACAGTGGTGAGTGGTCAACCACCCCACTCTTTGGTGCTCCACTACAATGGTGCTCTCAACCACCACACTACCTCAATGGGTTCTCCACTTTTCTTGGTGGGAGCTCCATGATCACCTCAATGGGTGATCCAACAAATCACCCCCTCTGCCCATGTGAGGTGATCCACTGCACACACTGCTGCTATACTTGTCACGCCCAAAATTCAACATAGTCTTCATCTCTTCACTGAGACGCTGCATCCCCTGAAAGCTAGAGATACTATACCAGAGATACAAGAGGAGGAGGGAATCCTACATCCTCAACTCAACTCAACTCACACTACTCTCTGATTTGGAGAGAGCCTCTGCTCCCATCTCCCACAGATCTCTTCCACGCTTCTGTCTCGGATGCCTTCACTTGCTATGCTTGAACTTGCGTAACCAAGATATCTGACACCCCCTGATTGGATGTCCTACACCCCCTGCTGGGATGCCCTTGACTGTCATGCATTACCTTGCAGGACGAACACTGGAGCAACTAGAAAACTTGTCGTTTATCTCATCAACATCCTCTGTCTTCTTTGCTCGGAGCTTTTCCTCTGAACTATCGGCCTTTGCCTTCTGCACTGCTGAACAACCTCCTAGCGTTTCCATACGCTCGTTGTCTGTGCCTGTGCAATCCTTGATGTACTGTCCAGTAGATTGATGGTTGACAGTAGCTCCATCTGTCAAAGCATCGTCAGCTATGCAATTCCTTGCATAGTGCTCGTACCCATGGCTTCTGGTCTCCCTGCGTCGAGCTCGCCTGAGAGATTCGCATCAACTCTATCCTCCGCTGCCATGGAAGAAACCACCATAGAAGAAAAAAGACTTGCCACTCGTTGGCGCGCACTCTTGCGTTTGTCTCAATTTCTCTGTCTGGAAGTTCCTGTGAACTTTCAACAACCCGCTGCTGCACACTCCTCTGGCGCCTCTGTACGATACTCTACCGTACCCTTGCACTACTGCACGTCTGCATTTGTGCCCCTGCGCTTAGTATGCTCTTCTGCAACTATTGTTCTACACGTCCACATATCACCAGTACTTACTCGTATACAGTAGCTCCAACAGCCACAGCATTTCCCTGAGCCTGAACTGGGTGTTGCCAAATCATCTATCCGTCGATGAATGGTCTTCTCTTTTGATTGAACCAGATCCTCTGATGACGTCAACAACCAGGAAAGTTCCCAGGAAAGACTGGTGGGGTCACACTCGGTCCCACTTAAGAACCAGTCTCCTTAGACACTGTCTTTTTGACAGAACTTTCCTAGACATTGTTGATCTTGAGATAATCATACCTGCAATCCTCTGATCGCCCTTGACCAATCCTGATCTCCCTCGATCTGCCATTTGATCAAGCCTGATCTCCTCTGGTCTTCAATGATCTATCTCGAGTTGTACTTGGTTGTCCAATCTGGTTAGAATCTACCCATTCTAACCTCTTTAGTGACTCCGCAGCGTTCCACAATATCCGGCAACCTCCCTCCGAGTATTAAAGATGACAAACTCCCATGTTTTAACAATCTTTAAAAAACCGTTCAGAATTTCACCATTCTGACCTCGCGGTTGCGTCCGGAATGGTCCGATTAGCTACGACCAACCTTCGCTGCACTTCCAGGGACCTCACTGAAAAATATCCCCGAAAGCTGGGCCACACTACAATTTTCTGAAAATTCTGGGCCACATTGCAATTTTCAGAAGTTCAGGGAATATTCCGTGTACCAACAGAATATTCCGTCCACTACGCCTGATGCCGTCCGTCCCTTCAATCTGCCTTCTTTTTACAGAAACTCCGTCTCCAAAATCTGACCGTACAGATGTGTCCGGAATACTCCAAATAGTCTGAAAACACTATTGGATCACCAAAAACGGACTCCAAATGGCTTAGATCTAGCCAAAACATTTTGTACGCCTCAGATCTGCGGCTGCACCATAGCCGCGAAGCACCGGATCCTTCCCCTGCGGTTGTACCATAGCCGCGCAACACAGGATCCATCTCTGCCTCTGGTTGACTGGTCAACCACTGCTGACGTGGCAGCCACGTGGCGGACCCTCACTGGCCCACGGTGCCACGTGTCACTGACGTGGCACGCCACGTGGCGATGACGTGGCTGGATGACGTGGCAGACACGGCCCCACCTTCGCTGACGTGTCCTGCCACGTGTACTGCGCGTGGGCAACGCGCGTGCGCTACACGCGCTCCTCCCCACTCGTCTTCCTCCTTCAGTCGCGCGTGGCGCGCGTGCTGGCGCGTGAGATGACGCGCCGGTTCCATCCTCGGCGCGTGTGGCGCGTGGCTGAGAGTGGGCCTCACGCGCCAACTTCTAGGGGCGCGTGAGGGCGCGTCTGGCCTCCTCTGGGTGTCTGCTTTATGTTTCTGGACTCCTCTCGTCGAGCCCTTGCTCCTGGTATGCTCAAAACTCGATTTCGAGCAATTCGATTTCTGGGCAGATTCGAAACAGCACGGGTTTTTATTCCGAAACGCCACGACGAGGCTCTGATACCACTTGTTGGGATCGGGGATCCCGCCCAAGACCTTATAGAAACCATACCAAGCAGAAATACACACCCACACACAAGGAGACACAATATTTTACGTGGTTCGGCCTCAATGCCTACGTCCACGGGAGAGTAGCCGGTTTTCACTATACCAATATGGAGATTACAGAATATTACAGAGGAGAAAACTCACACTATTCTCACTCACCCATTCACCCGTCTCCCTCGCTCACACGAGGGAGACGGTTTCTCACATCTCTTTGGTATGCCTTGCTCTTGGCTCTCTAACTCTCTCATTTTTCTCTCCTCCCTCCCTCACAATTTATAGACATACAGAGGAAGAAGAGAAGGGACAGTGGTGAGTGGTCAACCACCCCACTCTTTGGTGCTCCACTACAATGGTGCTCTCAACCACCACACTACCTCAATGGGTTCTCCACTTTTCTTGGTGGGAGCTCCATGATCACCTCAATGGGTGATCCAACAATAATTGAATAAAATTCATGCTGAGCATTGATGGAAACATCTTTCCATTATACTTATTTAGTCATCTGAGTTCAAAACTTCAAATTCTTGGATTTCTAGAGGAAAAAAAAAAAGGACTAACACAACTTGTGGGATTTTAACTCCCGTCATTAGTCAAATCCTCTGACTTTCCAAAATAATTTGACGAGGACAAAACCTAATCACTTTGCTTGGTTACAGTTTTCTAAAAACACTTTTCAGAAAATTCTAATTTCTTGTTTTTTCCGTATTTTTTTTGTTTTTACTGAATTTTTTTTAATATTTTAAGCAATTTTAAAAATTTTTAGACATACCTAACATAAATATACCTAAAAAGTAAAAAAATTGTGAAAAAAACCTTTTAAAAATTCACTAAATACCAAAAATACAAAAAAAAAAAGAAAAAAAAGAAAAAAAAAAGAGAATTTAGTTCATTATTTGTATTTTAATGTATTTATTAATTTTTTAAAATATTTTTTCACAAATTTTTCACTTTTTAGATACATCTAAGTAAGGTACATCTAAAAAATTTTTAAAAAAAATGTATAAAATTTTAAAAATATTCACTAAAAACAAAAAAAAAAAAAACACGAAAAATCAAAAAACTCAATTTTTAAAAAACTTAATTCAAAAAACTTAAACCAAACACACTGAATATGATTTCTTGTCTTTCAAATTAAGTATTGTTATTCATCCTGCTGATGTCTGCAGTGGTGGACTGGCATTTATCATCACCACATCAGGTACAGGAACAGATTCAGCAAGTGTGTTACCGTTATCCTTGACAATATGCTTCCTAGTACTACAGCCCCTACTTTCTAGAGCCCTCGTCAATCATTAGGATGTCCATTGCTGAATCTTTAGTTCACTATGGTCATGTTTGATTCACAAGATTAATAGTGAAATATTAATAATCCTATTAAATTAGTGTGGTATTCACTATCCAATTGGATTAATATCCATTGGATTAATAATCCCACCCCTACCCCATTACTAATAATCCTACAAATTTGTTGGATTAATTATCCATTGGATTAATAATCCTAAACCATAATGTTAAAACAAACATAGGATAATTAGGCCCACGGATTAATAATCCCAATCTCATGCTCCAATCCACCCAATCAAACATGCTCTATAGTTATAGAAGTACTTTGGTCCATGGAGGAGAAGAAAATAAAAGCACAATGATGGGCCACCAGTTACATAATTTTCTTAGTAGTTTACAAGATCTGGAACTCAATTTGAATTCGTTTTCTTGAGTTTTGCATTAATATGCAGGAAACACCGTGATAAGTGAGAGGCATTCTTCTATTGATGTTCACAATAGCTTGTCTTCATTGGCAATATGGTTTTTGAGCTCCACGATTGTATGGTTGCCGCCTTCTTTTTTTTTTTTTTCATAAGTTTCTTTGATCCTATTATCTCATGTTAAGTAAAAAAAAAAAAAAAATGTCGCAGGTAGTAATGTCATTTCATGAATGTGGAGGCAATGTTGGTGATGATGTTCACATTCGACTTCCCCAATTGTTGGCCGAAATTGGTCAAAGAAATCCTGACATATTTTTCACAGACCAAAAAGGTGTTGGAAATGGTTATAAAATTCTGGGTAAAACCAGAATTTTTTCCTAAGTTTGGTCTAATTTTTAGGTGGGCCGTGCATCGATTTACACGGGTCAAAGTGGTAACGCGTTCTATGCCGCGTTGTGATTCACGTGGTATATTTGGTTGCTCAAAACCATTACCGAGTGAATGGGAAATTGAAGCCAAAGTATGCTCCATGGAAATGGAGTTTTGGTGGAAATTCCTTAAAGGTTAATAAGCTTGTCCCACATTGATTTGGTGGGAGGTTTTGAAAGGGTTTATAAGGCATGGGTTTGGTACTTGGGGTGTGCCCCAAGGGGTACCCAAGTGTTTTAGAGGGAGAGGTTATGGGCAAAATGGGCTAGACCCATTGGACTCAAAAACACCACACGCGCGCCGCCGCCGTCCGTCGTCGGGCGGCTGGCTGGGCTGGGCTTGGGCGGGTCGTGGTGTGAGGTTGGGTTGGGCTTGTTCGGCCCAATACTAATCTTTTTGGGCCAAAAACATTTGAATTTAATTCAAATAAACTGGTTTGGATTTTTTGTTCATCCAAACAGGGCCCTTCCCGTTTTCAAACAGAATTAAACTGGTCCGGTTTTTCCTGTTCATCCAAACAGGGCCCTTCCCAGAATTAAATTGTTTGGATTTAATGTTCATCCAAACAGCCCTTCCCGTTTTTTATCTGTTTGAATGGTTAACCCAGATTCAAATCTGTTTGAATTTAAACCCAACAGGTTTCATACCTGTTCAATTCAAAACCAAGAGCCACCTTTACATCTATAAATAGACTAGCCTCCCATTTGGATTTTCACTCCAATTTTCGTACTCCATCCTCTCTATAATTCTCTCTGCATTTTGCTGCATTTTATTCTGAAAGAAAGAGTGTAAACACTTAGTGTGTTCGTAAGGCAAACAATTTGTAGTGCTGCTATTGTTTGTGGTAAGATCATTTCATCCTGGGAGATAGACGTCCAATTCTGAAAGCACCGTGGAGAGGACGAATCTGTCTTAAGGACACAGTGTTAAACACTGGACTTGATCAGAAAAGTAATTCGAAGAAATTAACCAAGTAAGTTGTTTAATTTTATTCTGTTTTTAAATTTGTTTATTTAATCAGATTTTAATTTTGTTTTTGTAACAAAATAAAATCTGTTATTTATTTATTTATTTTTATTTCGAGTTTGATTTTTGTAATCAAACATATTCTCTCCTTTTCTTTATTTCTTTAATTCTAATTGTTGTTTTGTACACAATAGAATTAAAATCTTTTAAATACAGTGAAGATTGCCTAACAATCTTAAGACAGATTCCTTTTTGGTATCTTCATTGTATTTAATTTTCTGTTTTTCAAAATAATATTCTGGTTGGAAAAACAAATAGTGATTTATGCTATTTGACAGATAGTAGTAATATACTGTCTCTTTTCTTTGACAACTAGTAGTACGATACTGGTGTCATTAACAATTTCAGAATATTATTTGGTATTACAGAAAATTATTTTGGTATTTTTTTTTCCTGTTTTAGTAACAAGGAAAATAAAATTATTTTGTGTATAATTTATTTTCTGGTTTTAGTAACTAGAAAATTAATTTGTGTTTTAATTTTTTCTGATTTTTGTAATCAGAGATTATGGCTACTACAACTGAAACTGCATCTGGCAGTGGTACTCCTGTTGTTACACCAACATCAGTCCCTATTCAGAACCATGTTCATGTACCAATCAATCATGGAGAAAAACCGGAAAAATTTAACGGTACCGAGTTTAAGAGATGGCAGCAGAAGATGCTGTTCTATCTTACAACTCTTAATTTGGCCCGGTTTCTCCATGAAGAGGCTCCAGCACTTAAAGAGGGTGAAAGTGATCGGCAAGTTGTTGCCGCTGTAGATGCTTGGAAACATTCAGATTTCCTGTGCAGAAACTACATCCTCAATGGCCTTGACAACATGCTGTATAATGTATACAGTCCTCTGAAGTCAGCAAAAGAATTGTGGGATTCTTTGGAGAAGAAATACAAGACAGAGGATGCCGGCACAAAGAAATTTGTTCGGTAAATTTCTGGATTTTGTAATGGTCGACTCCCAAACGGTAATATCTCAAGTTCAAAGTTTTCAGATAATTTTGCATGATATTCATTCAGAAGGTATGACTCTTAGCGAATCTTTCCAAGTCGCTGCTTTGGTGGAAAAGTTACCACCGGCCTGGAAAGATTTCAAAAATTATTTAAAACATAAACGCAAAGAGATGACCATGGATGAGTTAATTGTAAGATTAAGAATTGAGGAAGATAACCGAAAGGCTGAAAAGAGAATGGGAAAAATCCCATTGAGTCCAAGGCTAATGTGGTTGAACAAGTTCAAAAACCACATAACAAAAAGAGGAAGTTTACTGGAGATGGTCCTAAACAAGGCAACAACAATGGCAACAAGAAGTTCAAAGGAAAATGCTATAACTGTGGCAAGACTGGACATCGAGCTTCTGACTGCCGCCGCCTAAGAAGGATCATGGAAGTACAAGTAAGAAGACCACCAATCAGGCCAATGTAACAGAATTGGATTACATCTCTGACGGAGTGAATGACATCAACCTCTCTGCTGTGGTGTCTGAGGCTAACTTGGTTGGAAATCCCAAAGAGTGGTGGGTTGACACTGGAGCAACTCGTCACATATGTGCGGACAAGAAGATGTTCACTACCTACAAAGAGGCTGCAAATGGTGAACAACTTTTCATGGGAAATTCTTCTACTTCTACTGTGGCTGGACAAGGGAAAGTGATCTTGAAGATGACATCAGGAAAAGAACTGACCCTCAACAACGTACTGCATGTACCTGACATCCGGAAGAATTTAGTTTCTGGTTCTTTGTTAAGTAAAAATGGTTTTAGGCTTGTTTTGAGTCTGATAAATTTGTATTAACAAAGAGTGGTATGTATGTTGGTAAGGGATACATGAGTGATAGTCTCTTTAAGCTAAATGTAATGACAGTTGTACCAAAAGTTGCTATGAATGAGAATAACACATCTTTTGCTTATATTCTTGAGTCGAATTTATGGCATGGTAGATTAGGTCATGTAATTTGATGCTTTGCGTAGATTAATTGGTTTGATTATATACCAAAGTTTGAAATTAATCCTAATCATAAATGTGAAGTTTGTGTAGAAGCAAAACTAACTAAGGCTCCATTTAAATCGGTTGAAAGAAAAACCGAACCTCTAGAATTAATTCATACTGATGTATGTGATCTAAAATTTATTCAAACTAGAGGAGGCAAAAAGTATTTCATAACATTTATCGATGATTGCACAAGATATTGTTATGTTTATTTACTTAGAAGTAAAGATGAAGCCTTAGAAATGTTTAAACTCTACAAAACAGAAGTTGAAAATCAACTTGGTAAAACCATCAAAATGGTTAGAAGTGATAGGGGTGGTGAATATGATGCACCATTAAATGAATTTTGTGCACAACATGGCATTATTCACCAAACTACAGCCCCTTATTCTCCACAGCAAAATGGAATTGCTGAAAGGAAGAATAGAACTAAAAGAAATGATGAATGCCATGTTACTAAGTTCAGGCTTACCACAGAACTTGTGGGGGGAAGCAATATTGTCTGCAAATTATGTTCTTAATAGAATACCCCACAAGAAAACCAAAAGCATTCCTTATGAATTATGGAAAGGTCGACCACCTTCCTACAAATACTTAAAAGTGTGGGGGTGTTTGGCAAAAGTGGAAGTTCCTGTTCCTAAAAAGACTAAGATTGGACCAAAAACAGTAGATTGTGTGTTTATTGGTTATGCTCAGAATAGTAGTGCATATCGGTTTCTGACTTATAAATCAGAAATACCTGATATAAATGTGAACACTATTATAGAGTCAAGGAATGCTGTGTTTTTTGAGCATGTCTTTCCTCACAAGAAAGGACAGGAATTAAGTTCACAGAAAAGAACTTATGATTGTACACAAAGTCAAGAGACTAATGACAATCAAACACAAGAGACTAGTAATGGTCTCAACCAACAGGATTTAACTGATGATGAACCAAGAAGAAGTAAGAGAGCGAGAACATCAAAATCCTTTGGTCCAGATTTTCTGACATACTTGTTAGAAAATGAACCTCAAAGCTTTAAGGCAGCAATGACAGGTCCTGAAGCACCTTTGTGGAAAGAGGCTGTTAATAATGAAATTGAATCCATTATGCAAAATCATACTTGGGAATTGGTGGATCTTCCACCAGGTTCTAAACCTCTTGGATATAAATGGATATTCAAGAGAAAAATGAAAGCAGATGGTTCAATTGACAAGTATAAAGCAAGACTTGTAGTTAAAGGTTACAGACAAAAGGAAGGTCTGGACTATTTTGACACATATTCCCCTGTGACAAGAATAACATCCATTCGCATGCTTATTGCTATAGCAGCGTTGTTTAATTTAGAAATACATCAAATGGATGTTAAAACAGCTTTCTTAAACGGTGATCTAAATGAAGAGATCTATATGGAGCAACCCGAAGGGTTTGTAGTATCAGGGCAAGAAAAGAAAGTTTGTCGACTTGTAAAATCCCTTTATGGATTAAAACAAGCACCTAAGCAATGGCATGAAAAATTTGATCATGCAATGCTTACTAATGGGTTTAAGATAAACGAATGTGACAAATGCGTCTATGTTAAAAACACTGACCAAGGATATGTCATAGTTTGTCTTTATGTGGATGACATGCTTATCATTGGAAGCAGTCAAAACATGATCAAATCAACTAAGCAAATGCTTAACAAAAGATTTGATATGAAAGATATGGGGGTCGCAGATGTTATATTAGGAATGAAAATTACTAAAACATCTGACGGATATGCATTATCTCAATCTCATTATATTGAGAAAATTCTTGATAAATTTATCAAGGATGATTTGAATTTAGCAAGAACACCTGTAGACATCAGTCTTTATTTATCGAAAAATAAAGGTGATGCAGTGTCTCAGTTAAAATACTCCCAAATCATTGGAAGCCTAATGTACCTAATGAATTGTACTCGTCCTGATATAGCTTATGCTATCAGTAAATTGAGTAGGTACACTAGTAACCCCGGAGAAGACCATTGGAAAGCGATCATTCGGGTTCTTAGATATCTAAGATTCACCCGTGATCATGGTTTGAACTTTACTCGATATCCAGCAGTACTTGAAGGTTATTGTGATGCAAATTGGATATCGGATACTAAAGATTCAAAATCCACAAGTGGATATGTCTTTACTCTGGGAGGTGCTGCTGTTTCTTGGAAGTCCACGAAACAAACTTGCATCGCACGATCCACAATGGAATCCGAGTTCATTGCTTTAGACAAAGCAGGTGAAGAAGCAGAATGGCTTCGTCACTTCTTAGAAGACATTCCAATGTGGCCAAAACCTGTGCCAGCTATTTGCATTCATTGTGATAGTCAATCTGCAATAGGCAGGGCACAGAATCATATGTATAACGGTAAGTCACGACATATTCGTCGTCGACATAATACCGTTAGGCAATTGTTGTCAAACGGAATAATCTCAATAGATTATATAAAATCTAAAGAGAATATTGCGGATCCGTTAACAAAAGGTTTGACAAAAGAGCTAGTGTATAGTTCATCAAAGGGGATGGGATTAAAGCCTATTACATAAGAGTCGTCATAATGGTAACCCTACTTAAATGACTGGAGATCCCAAGAACTAAGTTCAAAGGGACAACTAAGTTATGTATGGCTCGCCAGAAATCACCAAGGGATTAAAAACCCTACCCATTCCTATGGTGAGAGTGATATCTGCAACATATGTTGTCTGCAGGGGTATAAGGATAAGCTTTGCTTTTAATGATTACTTATATCTTGATTAAGGCATAAAATCAAGACGAGTATGAGGAGATACTCACAATAAGAATCACCTATATGAGTGTTGAACTGGGGCCGGTTCTATGAGAATGAAAGAGGCTACATTCTCTAGAAACACTCATGAAAACCAGGAGCGTTCAAGGCCAAAATGAACACAACAGTGAGAACCACGATGTGTTAGAAGATATTTTGTGTGAAATCTATTGTCTTGGCTTACACAAACGGCTGAACAATTCAAGGCATCGCGTCCATTGGTTAGCCAGTAAGTCCGATAGGTTATCACTAGGGAAGGTTCAAGGCCGAAAACTACCTATCCTGATGCAAGATATTTTCGACTTATACTCTTTCGTTAAGTCTGCATATTGTTGCATTTCCGTTGTCATCAAATTCCATTCATGTGGGGGATTGTTGGAAATGGTTATAAAATTCTGGGTAAAACCAGAATTTTTTCCTAAGTTTGGTCTAATTTTTAGGTGGGCCCGTGCATCGATTTACACGGGTCAAAGTGGTAACGCGTTCTATGCCGCGTTGTGATTCACGTGGTATATTTGGTTGCTCAAAACCATTACCGAGTGAATGGGAAATTGAAGCCAAAGTAAGCTCCATGGAAATGGAGTTTTGGTGGAAATTCCTTAAAGGTTAATAAGCTTGTCCCACATTGATTTGGTGGGAGGTTTTGAAAGGGTTTATAAGGCATGGGTTTGGTACTTGGGGTGTGCCCCAAGGGGTACCCAAGTGTTTTAGAGGGAGAGGTTATGGGCAAAATGGGCTAGACCCATTGGACTCAAAAACCACCACACACGCGCGCGCGCCGCCGCCGCCTCCGGTCGCGGCTGGGCTGGGCCTGGGCTTGGGCGTGCGTGGTGTGAGGTTGGGTTGGGCTTGTTCGGCCCAATACTAATCTTTTTGGGCCAAAAACATTTGAATTTAATTCAAATAAACTGGTTTGGATTTTTTGTTCATCCAAACAGGGCCCTTCCCGTTTTCAAACAGAATTAAACTGGTCCGGTTTTTCCTGTTCATCCAAACAGGGCCCTTCCCAGAATTAAATTGGTTTGGATTTAATGTTCATCCAAACAGAGCCCTTCCCGTTTTTTATCTGTTTGAATGGTTAACCCAACAGATTCAAATCTGTTTGAATTTAAACCCAACAGGTTTCATACCTGTTCAATTCAAAACCAAGAGCCACCTTTACATCTATAAATAGACTAGCCTCCCATTTGGATTTTCACTCCAATTTTCGTACTCCATCCTCTCTATAATTCTCTCTGCATTTTTATTCTGAAAGAAAGAGTGTAAACACTTAGTGTGTTCGTAAGGCAAACAATTTGTAGTGCTGCTATTGTTTGTGGTAAGATCATTTCATCCTGGGAGATAGACGTCCAGATTCTGAAAGCACCGTGGAGAGGACGAATCTGTCTTAAGGACACAGTGTTAAACACTGGACTTGATCAGAAAAGTAATTCAAAGAAATTAACCAAGTAAGTTGTTTAATTTTATTCTGTTTTTTAATTTGTTTATTTAATCAGATTTTAATTTTGTTTTTGTAACAAAATAAAATCTGTTATTTATTTATTTATTTTTATTTCGAGTTTGATTTTTGTAATCAAACATATTCTCTCATTTTCTTTATTTCTTTAATTCTAATTGTTGTTTTGTACACAATAGAATTAAAATCTTTTAAATACAGTGAAGATTGCCTAACAAAAGGAAGACACAACCCTGAATGTCTCACTTGGGGAATTGACAAGGAGAGGGTTTTAAGAGGTCGGACTGCTGTTGAGGTATTGCATTATGTTGTTTTATTAAGGTGTAGTTTTTCTTAATGCATCTAAGTGACGGACATGTCCCCCAAATTTCCAAGGGCTGTTCAAGTTTTAAAAAACAAAATATTAGGACACATTGTGATGGGTGTTTGACACGTGTCAAGAAATGTCCAATGAGTGTAGGTGTTCGACATGGACACACCACGAAACAGAGTTCTGTTGCTTAACAAAGGTGATTGAGCCCTTGTAGGATTTGATCCCTTTAACTTCAAACCTCTTGTTGCCTACTTTTTAGCATTGCTCTGCAAAAAGGCATCCATCTTCCATTCTTGGCCAGTTGACTTTAGGTTTTCATTTTCTAGCTTTGTTTTTAATTTCTTTGGAAATCATTGCTAGTTCTGTTTAAACACAAGTTTTTTTTTTTTTTTGAAGCTTAAGTTTTACTTAAGCTAACAATGCCTTGTCCCAAATATTTTGTTTGGTTACATGAATTTTGCTCTGCATCTGTCCTATCTAGGGTCATATAGCAGCTTAATAATGTAGACTTAGGCTATAACATTGTATAAAGTCAGTAGTCCTTGAATGGTCACGACCTCGTCATATTTTTCAGGGTTCATATATTCTGATCACTTTTTCATCAATTGTTTGCACAATTTCTCATGTTTCAGCAGGAAGTGATTCTAACATATCTGAAAATTATAGTTTTTCACTCATCATGAGATGCACTAAGTTGCTTATATCTCAGATAAATAGACTAGACACATCTTATGGCATGAGCTGTCATTTTTACAAAGTGGTGGTGGGTGCAAATGCATCGATGAATAGAGAACATGGGTTGAATTTGATAACTGTTAGCAATTAAAAAATGTGTAATTTTAAAAAAACAAAAAGCGTTACGAAACTTCAAAACTTTCGAGTTTTGTGTTTTATATTATTGTAGTGTAGATTGTACAAAACTTGCATGAAATCACTCAACACGATGTTGCACAGAGTATGTTGTCATTTTTTGTTGTTGGAACACAATCTTTCATATAGTGATTAGTACTACTGGAACATCAACATTTTTACGCGGTAACTAACCGAGAATTATGTTGGCACTTGATATGTAGGTGAGACAGTCTTCGATCTGCAATCTTTGTCCAAAGGAAAACGACACCAAGTTTGGGCTCCAACAAAGAAAGAAGAAACGATATTTACTTGTCTGTACAGTTAATATAGTAACATGTTCTTCTTCAGGTGTTAAAGGACAAGAATGTTTTGTTTCACGAATATGAATGTATGGTCCATATTGATTTTGGGTATGAAATGAATCTTGGCAATACATTTAACTTTTTTGTGCATATTTTTGTTTTTTGTTTTTGTACACATATCATTAGCACCTTTCTTATGATGTCAGTTACGGGGAAATTCTTATTGCAAGAAATGAGTTGATAAGCATGACCACCCTATCAAGCTGCTTTTTTTTTTACCAAGGTAATACTGTATGATTGCTAAGCATAGTAAGAATTTCAATGATCAAATGTCACTTTTGTAAAAAAATCTATTTTAAAATAATAAATCAAAATGTAAGGATTTGTATTTATTAAAAAAAAAAAAAAAATCAACTCAACAATTTCAAGAATAAGCCTTTCCTTGCAAAGTACAAAGTTCACATGAATCTTGGTAAAAATTATTGTTAGGTTTAGTCTATAAGATGTGGGCTTTAATTTACCACTTGTGTGGAGATTGTGTATGATGCTCTCGATTAATAAGATTATAAAAAAAAAAAATAATTAAAAATAAAATAAATAAATAAATAAATAATACGGATTCTACCCAACCAATTAAGGTATCTCCACACTAATAGTAAATATTAGGTAATGAATTGATACTCTTGAGACTTTTTGATAATTACTCTTTACTATTATAATGATTTTATCTCGTTTTTTAAAAAAATGATATAGAAATAATTTTTTGGTACAATTTGTTTTACAAACTAAAATGGTGTGCAATGGAAAAGTTTTAGTATTTAAAGAGGACACAAATAAAATCATAACAACAATTCAACTACTACCTCAATTAATAAACTAAATTTGAAAAGAAAATTTTCTTTGTATAACATTACTCATCTCATAATTTTTTTAATCTTTTAGAGACCTTTTTATTTGCACAACACGCTTTTTCTCAATTCGTATAATTTTTTTTTTTATTTTTATAATTCCAATTTTGTTTTTAAAATAACATACTATTTAGGATAAATAGCACACATCCTTATTCAAACTTTAATTGTTATTGCCACCATCACCACCTCTCCATCTCCATCATGACCCAATCCTCCCTTCCATCATTTTCCATTCTTAAGGAGAAAGGAGCGGTAAGAAAGAAAGGGCTGGGAAAAAGTTGGCAGAAGAGGAAATGGGTTAGGAAAAAGTGACGGGGAAAGGAAGAAGTGATTAGGAAGGAGATGGCCGAGAAATAAGTAGGGTAAGAAAGTGGCTGGAGAAATAATGATAAATGAGGGATGCTAAGAATAGGGCGATGAAGAGGGAGAAACTCTGATGAAAATTAAGTGAATGTAATTTGAGGGAAAAAATAAATAAACAAAAAATTAAATTTTTTATATTTATAATATTAAAATAAAGTAATGACAAAAAATTGAGTGAACTGTGTTTTATAGAAATAAAGGAAATGTTTGAGATCTCAAAAAAAAAAAAAAAAAAAAAAAAAACTCTTACAATTCTATCTACAATGATGTGCTATTGTATATGTTAACTCTTGATTGTTTAAACATTCAATAAGATGAGGTCCAACTCCCTTATTACATCAACAACTAGATCTAACCTAGTTAGCCACGAGGACTTTTCTAAGAGTTTAGTCCTTAAAGGAGGCCACGAGTTCAACTCTCCTTACAGAAGTTGAATTAAGGAGGAAATCTCTTGGTACTTTGCAAAGGGTGGGGAGACTAAGAGACCATAGGTTCAACTCTTCTTATAGGAGTTGAACTAAGGGAGTAAGCACTTGGTGCTTTGCAAATGGTGGACAGACTAAAAGGTCATTGATTCAACTTTCCTTAAGGGAGTTGAATTAAGGTGACAAACATTAATGCTTTGGAAAGGATAGAAAACTATGCTAATCTAATAATTAATAATTGACTTTTAACAATAAAAAAAGAAATTAAATAACCCTCTTATCACGTTATTATGAATAAAAATATGAGTTTAACACTATGTTTGGGAACTTAGGAGAGAAAAGAAAAGAAAGAATTACTTAAATTATAAGAGAAAAGAAAAGAAATGATTGTGATTTCTCTCATTTTTGTTTGGATAAGGAAAAAATAAAAGGAAAGAAATGATTATGATTTCTCTCATTCTTGTTTGGTTAGATTTCATTAAGAGAAAAGAAAAGAAATTATTTTATGTTATATTACCAAAATAACTTTTTTATATTTACAATCATTTTATTTCTTTTATTTTTATAGGGACAAAATTGATATTATGAAAATAGTGGTTTCTTTTCTCTCCCATTCTCTCCACTTTTGGGAAGATTGAAAATGAGGCTTATAAGAGAAATGAGTTCTCTCTATTTCTGTCCATTCTTCTCATTTCTCTCATTTTAGGTTATCCAAACAAATAAAAGAAATATATATTTCTCTATTTCTTTTCTTTCTTTCCAAATCACTCAATTCAAGCATAGCGAAATCTCAAACCCAATTTATGCCCTTCGCTTTTAGGACACCCCAAAATTTCATGGTCTCACAATCCCACCCACTCCACGCCGACAATGCACCTTCCTTTGCACGTGCCAATCGCACGATCCTCGCCCCAACTCTCTCAATAATTGCAACTATTATGTGTGTTTAGTTTTTTTTTAACAAATAATATTAAATAAAACTAAAAAATCTAATTGGTTAGTTAAACGACTTGAGATTTTCAACTTCACATAGGTCTTCTAGTTTAAAACTGACTAATTAAACATTGTCAAAGTTAGTTGCATTGGCACATCTTAGTGCATTAAAATAATTAAGAATAATAAAATAAAAGCATAGAGTTTAGATAATCTAGATGTCTCTAAAATTATCAGTAACATATCTTTCTACATATCAGTGTAGGATTGGAAAAAAAAAAAAAAAAAAAATCAACATTTTTTTCATGTGTATATAATCTATCGACTATCTACTACTTACTATTAGAAATGTGTGAAAACTTGTCATATTTTTTTAATTTTTTTTTAAATATCAATGTTACCCTCTCGAATTTACTATGTTTTCAATTAGTCATGAACAATCTTATATAAACCAACTATCTCTTATTTTTGGAGTTAAACATTCAAAAACGATATATCTGCTTCCAAGAGTCCTATATAAATATAAACAAACCGTCTCCCTTCTTACAAAAAAAAAAATCATCTCCTTATTTTTTACATTGATGATAATTGAAGAACAAAAAACAATTACTCTTTTTTATTTCTTTTGTCTACTTCTATACTATATACATAATATTTACAATTGTTCATCATAGATCAAATCAGTGTGAATAATTTTGATTGAATCTTAAAATTATATGCATTCGTTTGAATCTAGACAGAGGAAAGTGCGTGTGTTTTTAAAACAAAGATTTGTGTTGCATCTAAAAAATTTACAAGTTATCTTCATACACTTTCTTTTTGTTTCAATTATATTTTATGAATCGTAATATTTTGCATGATACTTTAATAACTAAGGTATGATTAAATATGTTTTTCAGTTTTTGATTTTTCAAATTTTTTCAATTTTGGTGATTAAAGATACTAAATTTTTTTCATATTTTGTATTTAAATTATACTTTTACATGAAAATCTAATATTTAATAATCTAAATAGAATTAAAAAGAAAAATATTGATAAAAATTTTATAAATTCAAATGTGTACATTTTATTATTATTATATTATTATTTAATATTAATATTTTTTTCCAAAAAGAATACGCAAGAAAATATATAAAAAAATAATTCGCAAGTTATCTCATAACACTTTCTATTTGTTTAAATTATGTTTTATGAATTGTAATATTTTACATGGTACTCTAATAACCAAGATATAATGTTAAAATTCTAAATAAAAATCACTTTCTTTGGTTTTATTTGTTTTAAAATATTAAATTAAAAGGGAAAAAAACAGTTCTTACACTTTCTAAAAGGGAAAAAAAAGAAGGTTATTTAAAAAAACGGTGTTAAGAAAAAAAAAATCAAAAATCAGAAAATTCAAAATAAAAAGGTTGAAAAAATAAATCAAACCAAATACTATAAACTTCTATTTTTTTAAAAATCTTTTTTCACTAATCTCTAATTTTACACAAATTATTCACAAATTTCTTTCAATTCTTATGTGAATTTAATAATCTAATTAAAAAATTGTGCTTACACACAAAAATGTAACACTAAATATCTACATTATGACCAACTATTTAATTATGTGTAATTAACTTTTCATTGTTACCTGTATTATATTATTGTAAAAGATTTCACATATTACTTTTGTGATAGCTTATATACGATAATGTCTACATATAAATATATATATATATATATATATATGTGTAAATTTATATATATTACTGTATTCATATATTGTCAACTTGTAATATTATATTACCATTGGATACTTTAATTTTTAATATGTATCGCTTTATTAATATTGTTATATTTATTAGGAAAAAACTGCAAAATTGTGTATTGTTCTCCTATCAATTTATGTTTAATACATATATACATATACATGTGATACAAATAAGTGTCTACAACAAACACTTTCAATAACAAACCAAAACTTTGCAAAATAGCTTAATTACGACAATAATTGTACTTTTTTTCCTATAAAAAAAAATCACATTATTGAGAGAAAATAGATTTGAAATTTACAACAATATGATATCACCTCAAACTCTTACTCATTAAAACATTTTTATTACAATGAGTTATAATAGTGAGTAGGGAGAAAAACAAGAAGATGGTGAAACAAAAATTGCAGAAGATCTATTACAACATGCTCTCAAAAGAAAGTTGGAGGAGCTGAAACAAGAATTATACCATCTGTCGTGAATTTCAAGAAAAATAATGTAACTCATGCACATATTTTAGTCAAATTACAAGGAAAAATAAATGATGCTCAAACATTATCGCAGTAACTTAATAATGTGGAAAGTAGGTATATCAATTTAAAAAGTTTTGGTCAATTTTTGCTAGACCTTGACCCTGTCGTGCAACTCGCTAGTGCACGTTCAACCTTTCTTTCGTAGACAAGGTAGCTTTGGTAGTTTTATAACTATAATAGTTTTTTTCTACACTGATTACTTACAGCTGACATAATAAATTATGTAATTTGGCAGTTTTATGAAAGTGACCCTACAAACACTTATAAGTATGGATTTATAAATATCGTGAAAACAATATAAAATTCCTATATTGATCGAAATATTAAATACTATACCATTCTATTTTCTTAAAAAAACTATTCTACATTTTCTATATAAATGAAATATACTACTAACTAATATTTTATTTTTCATCATGCAAGATCTTCATGGCACAGGAAACGAGACTCAACAACTCTTAATGTATTAAAATATATTACATATTGATATTAATGCATTCTTTCACCAATAGTATGCAAATAATATGTAATAGTGGGTTCAATGCATTTGTCTTTTTGTGAGTAAAAAATGTGAGATGTGATGTGACCCAAAATGGGTAAAAAACTAAAAGCTGGCTTTTTATTGGGTTGCCAAAACACCCCTGAGATGAACTATTAAAAAAATTTGTGTAATTATGCAATTAATTGCATGCCTTTAATTGTATTACAGGTACAGATTATGAAAAATTAAAGTGGGAAGTTAATAGAAAAATATTTATGTAATACTATATATTTAAAGGACTTGTTTATTATTTATTATTTAAGATAAAATTGTGATCTTAACAATCTATCTAT
>JAPPVO010004345.1:0-27480 GCA_030407325.1 Camellia japonica | reverse complement strand
CGCAGGCCGAAGAGAGTCTCTCGAGGTCTCAGTCGGTGCTCGCCTCGAATACCAGTGAAAACAGGGTCGTAAGAAACCCTGCCACCTCCATCTCCGGGGCTAACGTGGGAAAATATACGTACACCCATAGCTGAGAAAAGCAGTGTGGAATGTGAATACAAAGTGCTAAAGGCAGAATACGAGTGCAAAGTGCGCCGTGTGGCAATGAACAAGTAATGAGGAGCAGAAATGTAAATCAAGAGGACAGAACGTACCTCCCAGGCTCTCCAATAGCCGCCGAGTAAGTCTCCCCGCCCGCAAGAGGCTGCACTCATGTAACAATAGAAGGTAGCCAGGCCAGCGCCACCCAATCATACCGACTGACCTGTGATAGGTCCACTAAGGCACTCAGGAGATACAACCCGACAGTGTTCCCCTATCAGCAAACAAAGTGGTGCCAAAGAGGAACATGAGGAAACTTGGGTGTACTGCTCAATCTCCTCAGGAGACTCAGGCTCCATCTCCGCCTCCGAAAACGGGAAGAGAACCGGGTGTACCGGACTCTCCCAGAAGCCTGTCTACAGGTGGCGCGAGCCCCCAACAGATGTACCCATGCGGCCTCCCACTCTCCCATATCCTCATCATAAGGTATGGGCCAACCGCCTATGTCTAGGCCGGTGAGTACGGCAAAATCCAGCGGGGTCATGGTCATATCCCCGGTGGCGGAAAAATGGAAAGAATTGGTGGTGTCCCACCATCTCTCCACCAAAGCAGCTAACAATGTCCTACTGGCAGGACAATGTGATAATCCCATGCAGAATGCTCCGAACCCTGCTGAGTCAACCAAATCCCGGACAGCCTCCGGGAGCTCGGCGTACCACTCTCTCGCGGCAGTGGAGCCATATCCTCGCACGGCGCGAGAGCCAACCTGCATTCAGAATGAATACATGTGTTCAGTACACAATAAAATGCAAGCCGTGTGCAAATGAAATGAAGTAGCCGTGTGCAAATGAAATGAAGTAGCTGTGTGCAAATGAAATGAAGTAGTTGTGTGCAAATGAAATGAAGTAGCTGTGTGCAAATGAAATGAATGAGCTGTGTGCAAACGCAAGTAAATAAGCTGTGTTCGATAATTAGTGGGCTGCGTGTTCACTTTAATTTTATCTGGGCTGCGTGTTCAGTAAATCTGTGTTTTGGGCTGCGTGTTCAAATCCTAATCAGTGGGCTGCGTGTTCACTTTAATTTATATCTGGGCTGCGTGTTCAGTAAATCTGTGTTTTGGGCTGCATGTTCAATCCTAATCAGTGGCTGCGAGTTCACTTTAATTTATATCTGGGCTGCGTGTTCAGTAAATCTGTGTTTTGGGCTGCGTGTTCAAATCCTAATCAGTGGGCTGCGTGTTCACTTAATTTATATCTGGGCTGCGTATTCAGTAAATCAGTGTTTGGGCTGCGTGTTCAAATCCTAATCAGTGGGCTGCGTGTTCACTTTAATTTATATCTCGGCTGCATGTTCAGTAAATCAGTGTTTTGGGCTGCGTGTTCAAATCCTAATCAGTGGGCTGCGTGTTCACTTTAATTTATATCTGGGCTGCGTGTTCAGTAAATCTGTATTTTGGGCTGCGTGTTCAAATCCTAATCAGTGGGCTGCGTGTTCACTTTAATTTATATCTGGGCTGCGTGTTCAGTAAATCTGTTTTGGGCTGCGTGTTCAAATCCTAATCAGTGGGTTGCGTGTTCACTTTAATTTATATCTGGGCTGCGTGTTCAGTAAATCTGTATTTTGGGCTGCGTGTTCAAATCCTAATCAGTGGGCTGCGTGTTCACTTTAATTTATATCTAGGCTGCGTGTTCAGTAAATCAGTGTTTTGGGCTGCGTGTTCAAATCCTAATCAGTGGGCTGCGTGTTCACTTTAATTTATATCTGGGCTGCGTGTTCAGTAAATCCGTGTTTTGGGCTGCGTGTTCAAATCCTAATCAGTGGGCTGCGTGTTCGCTTTAATTTATATCTGGGCTGCGTGTTCAGTAAATCAGTGTTTTGGGCTGCGTGTTCAATCCTAATCAGTGGGCTGCGTGTTCACTTCAAATCTGGGCTGCGTGTTCAGAAAATTTGGTATTTGGGCTTGTAGACACCCCATTTTTGACCGTCCTCAAGACTTGGACGTCACCGCTTGAACACTCGGTGATCACCCATGTTCGTATTCGTTCGGAGTTCCCGGAGTTCTCGGCTACGCGCCTTGCCTCAAGACCTCCGAACTCGACCGTTTTGTGTCTGGTTTTGCACCAAACACTTGTGTTTTGCCTTGGAAGGCAAAGGATGCCTTGTGAGACATCCCCACACACCACCGGCAGTGGCTAGAGGCCACCGGCTATTTGGTGTTGCCATCGGCACTGTATTGTGCCGATCGGCACTCTTTTGGCAAAATGACCATTTTGCCCTGCCGATCACTTTACAGCTGTTTTTGGAGATATTTTCAGACAGCTTTGTAGCACTTGTTTCCCCTCCATACACGTGTATGGAGGGATGAGCCTTTGGTTTACTTAGCTTGTAAGCTTTGATTCCTATAAGAGAAGACTCTCTTCTCTTGGCTCAAAGGTTGAAGAGGTTAGACATTTTAGAGAGAAAATACAGAGAAGAAGGTCTGGTTTTAGGTTAGAAATCCTATATCTATCCTATCTCTCTTTTCCTTGCTCATTTCGTACACTAGGTGCTTTAGTTCATACTATTGCACACAAGCACCTAGTGTTTCACTTTCCTCTTGGAGTTGAGGTTCTAAGAACTTATTCTTGGTGTTCTTGACTGCTTTGAGGCTTAAGGAGACATCAAGGTCACCATTGTTGAAGAAAAGCTCCAAGGGTAAGAAACTAGTCATTTTTACCCCTTTTTTGCACCTTGTTTTTACCTAGTTTAGGACTGTTTTTGTGCTTGGTGATCAACACATAAAAGTTCTGTTTTTTAGCCCTCTTGATAGTTTATTAAGGGTACTTTGTGCTTTGGGGAAGTTTGGCCCCTCTTGGGCCTTGAAAGGCCTCATTTTTGTGCTATTTTGTTGAGCTCTGGGATTTTGGTGTTTGGGTCTCTTCACCACTGAAATCTTGAGGGATTTCAGTGGTGTAGATGATTCCTTAAAGTCCTAAGAAGGAGAGGGCCACCCCCTCTCCTTGATGTCCTTGAAAAGGGCAAGTTTTGGTCTCTTAAGGGAGCATAGTTTTGAAAGTTTGAAGAGCATGTCTTGGCTGCATTTTATGTTTATTATGCCCTAATATGACATTGATAAGTGTTGGTTTTAGCACTCCTTGTATGTTTTGCATAGATGCTTTGTAATGCCTTGTATTGCCTTAACTTGCTCTAGGTTGTTAGCCCTAGTTTAAGCATGCTTTAGGCTTAGATCCATGAAGCTTGTATGCTTATTTTGCCATACCTTAGGTCTGTCCATGCCTATTTTGGTCGACCATGGCTTGTATCTTGGGTCCCCTTTATGTTTGGCTTGTTGGCCTTAAGAGTACAAGTGTGTAGCATGCCTTGCTTGCTTTATTTTCAATGGTTGGGAACCATTTGGCATGTCATCTCAGTCCATTTAGCATGCTTGTTTGATTGCCTTGCATGCCTCTTTGATGCTTTGGAAGCTTGTGCCTTATGCCTCTTGTCTTAGCATTTGTGCATGCCTTTCTAGTTGAGCCATTTAGATGCCATCTAAGTGTTCCTTTGGGCTTAGTTTTACATGCTAAAAGTCTGTTTTGGGTTGTTCAATGCATGCCATATTTGTTTTGCATAAGTGTAGTTCAATGCCTCATTGGCCTACTTTGAAGTGTTGAACCTATGTGCGCATGTTTTGTTTGTCTTGTTTAAACATGATTTGGCATCATTCTATAGCGTGATTTCAAAGCCTAAATTGCATGCTAATGGTCCATACTTGTGCCTCTTAAACGTGTTTAGAGTTGCTTTATTATGCTTAAGTGTTGGTGCTTTAACATGTGCATGCGTATATATGTGTTTGGCCCTCATGTCTTAGCATATGGCTACTGATTTTAGGCCTACTTGGAGTTGCCTAGGTCATGAGTAAGACCATTATTCACTTACTTGTATGCTACCTCATGTTTGCTTGTATGCTTGCATTGTTTGTCTATATGCTCATGTTGCATCCCTAGTTGACATGCTTAGGATTGCACACATAGGCATGCATGCCTTGTTCCTTGACTTGATGATGGGAATTGGGCCTCACTTTGTTTGATTGGTTTGCATGCATTTGAAATTCAAGTTGCACATTTGATCCTTTAGGCCACCATGCATGGAAATGCGTGATTGGTGGTCCGAGAATCGAGGCACATCTTCCTTTGAGTCATTAGTATGATAAGGAGTGTGTTTAGTGCACATGCTTTGAATTGCATTGCCATGCCAGTATTTGCCCTCTGCTGCTGTGAGTTGCAGGTTCTGCAGGCATTCAGTGCCGGCCGGCAGTTTTTAGTGCCGACCGGCAGTCAATTTGAAGTCGATGGATCAATTTAGTGCCGATGAGCTCAATCCACTGCCGGTGGGAGTTTTGTGCAGCCGGTAGTGATCTCCAGTACCTAAGGAAGTATTCCTAAGACTATGGCAGTCTTCTGAAGTGCAAATCAGGGAAAACAGAGGCAGTCTAAGTATGGCAATGCGATTCCGAGCAAGTCCCGAGCGTGCGATGCGTTTGGCCCTCTTCCCGAGGCGACTTATTGTTTTGATCGAATTAGTTAATTCATTTGTTAATATGATGGGTTTGTAATATTTAATTAGCTTGCGTAGTTAATTAATTTGTATTATTATTTTGGTCCCTCCGAGAGAGGGCGAATCTATAATAAGTGTGGGTGAGTGTGGTGTATGTCTTCCAACCCCCATTTCTTTCTTCCCTTTTATTTACCTGCTTATGATGGTAGATTAGGGCACGTTTATTTTTAGCATACCTTATGCTATGCATGCGTGCATCCATGCATTTGTTAACATGCATCGGGCTCGGTACATCATACAAACTGCATTGTATTTCAATTTCTAAATTGAATACGTGATAATTGTAGCATTTCACATGCCATTTTAGGGTTAGCCGAGCCTACTCTAAACTGCATCTCTGTATGTATTGCATTAGCCATTTTAACATGAACTAGGACATGCATGTTTGCTAACCAGTTTATTGTTTTGGCACGGAGTACGATGTAAGTATTTATGCTTTAGCATCTAGCATGCGTGTGAATGTTAACATGACGGTATGCTTGCTATGCGGCTAAGTGCTTATGTGAGTTAAACTGTTTGAATTCCTGTGGGTGGAGGTTGGGTTGCTTGAGTTGGAAAACTCATTGAAATCCGTATTTTAGCCTACTTGCGAGTAGCAAAACCCGAAACGCTTTCAAAACAAACGGGTATGCAATGATTATTTCCGAATTAGGCAATCTAGTCTATACTTGTTTGCTGCGCGCGTAACATAGTAATTCTAGGCTAATAATTGGAATAAGAGCATGTAATGTTTTCAAAATTGGATATCACGGTTAGTAGAGGCCGGTCTTTGGACCGGGCGAAAGGGGGTGCTCATAGCTGACCTTCCCCGATCGTACCCAAGCTCCCGAGCCAAGACATTTGGTGATGACGGACACGTGGCCTTCGGCACCGAGTCAGGGTTTCCTAAATTCCCCCATTAAAAAATATTTAGGTGGCGACTCTGTAATCTGGCAAAGCAGTCCATGTTTGGCACTACTTTTCAAAAAATCTGTTTTTCTTCAAAACGATTTGCCAGAGTTGGACTCTTTGGTTCAGATTAAGAACCGCAACAAAACAAACAAGGAGAGTCCGAGCTGTAGCGAGGTCCCCCCGGGCTTGTTACAGGGCTGCGTGTTCAAATTTCAGAAAAATTAGTGGGCTGTGTGTTCACCATCGACTTGGACTGTGTGTTCAGAAAATCGGAGTTTGGGACTGTGTGTTCTACTCTTAATCAGTGTGTGCGGTGTGCTCACCTTCAAATTCGGGCTGTGTGTTCGACAAATCAGTGTGTGAGCCGTATGTTCAATTCTTAACTAATGTGTACCGTGTGTTCACAATCAATCAGTCAATGAGCCGTGTGTTCAGCAATTCAAGTGTTTAAGTCACATGTTCAGAATGCAAACAAAGTACTATGTCATAAGCTAAAACTGCGTGTTCAAGCATGGCAAAGGTATGAAATGCACGAAAAATACAGAAAATAAAGTAAAATACCTCTCGTGCATCGTGAGAGAGGTGCTGCTCCGGCTCTCGCAGAAGTAAATCCCCGGGCGCCCGGTCATTGAACTCAGTGAAACCACGAAAAACGGCCCGCGGAAGCATATGTACCGGTGGGGCGTACCTCCCGGGAATAAAAGGGCGGACTCTCGGGGGGAGTGCCATGATATCAAAATCATCCCCGGCACCTGGAGGACCTCCACCATGAGGGTAGTCACCCGCCATTTCAAGAAATCTGCAAAAAGGAGCAAAAATGAGCAAACATGAGCCAAAATTGGAAAAAGTCAACAAAAGTCAACTCTCGGGAAATGAAAAAGTCAACAAAAGTCAACTCCCGAGAAAATCTTCCAAATATTGAGACAAACTTACCTCAAGTGGTGAAAATGAGAAAAGAAGCCCCGAAATCAAAATTTAATCGACTCAAAGTGCTTAAAACTGAAAGATTTCGCGAAAACAACTTGCAAAAAAGGCTGAAAAGCGCGTATAAAGTGCAGATCTGAAAGAAAAAATGGTTTGGAAGGCAAGAGGAGAAGTTTTCACGGCTGTGGGTGTGGTCTTGGATTGAATGGATGAGGATATATATAGAAAATGAGGCAAAAGACAAAATTGCCCCTACTTTTGTGCAGGTGGCCGGCCGGCCACCTTTCCTAGCTGGCCGGCCATTTGCTTTTTGGAAGGTGGCCGGCAGCCTCCCCTTGGGCAGCCACCTGGCCGGCCATGTCCCCCACCTCCCCCCCTAGCTCTCTGCCAATTTTGAGGAAGATTGGAGTTCCCGGGACCTGAAAAAGTTCAAGAAAAGTGTACCTTCTGGCGCGAAATTGCTCCGCCGGAACTTCAGCTGCAATTTTTGACATGTGTCTCATCATCACTCATCAAAATCAAGGTGTATCCTTTTTGAACATGTTGTAACCTCTCCGGGAGGTGAACCAGAGGCCGCGATCGAGTCGTCTTCGCCGAAATATGCGTTTCCTTACTTGTTATTTCGCAACAAATGGGCACCATTCGTGCTCATTTTGCATTGTTTTGCATATAACTTGCATTCTTATGAACATTTTGCATTGTCATGCATGATTTCTTGGTGTACCATACCTCTGTGCTCGAGCATGCGTTGTCACGCACGTTCCTTTCTTGCATTGTGTTGCATTCACTCGCCGACACTGCGTGTGTCAAACTTTCGGAATCACAAGAATCACATTGAATATATGTTGCTAGCATATTGTTCCTGTTGAATTTCTCTCTTTTGCAGGCACGATATTGTATGTACAGTTCATTTGAGGCTGGTGCGACCAGACGAATCGCGCAGGTATCGTATCTTCTCCGTTGAGACGCGACGAGAATTGAGTGATTCTCCGCATTCCTAACTGCATGAAATGTAGTTGTTGCTTTGCATTCTTGCTTAAAACTGTTGCTTCTATTTGCGAATACTTGCTTCATTACAGCTTGCTGCACTTGCATGATCTTCAAGTTACGTCTGGCTCCGTGCATATCGCTTTGCATTTTGCCCCTGCCTGCGGGCACACATATCTTTGTTTATCTTGTAGGATTGTCTAAGTCTTCGGCCTTGTCAAAAATGGGTCGTCTCTGGGCTTTGACATTCACTCCCGTCACTTGTGACTTCCGAGTTCTGTCAAAGAGGGGCAACTGTAGACACCCCATTTTTGACCGACCTTAAGACTCAGATGTCACCGATTGAGCGCTCGGTGATGTTGTATATTGTGCTCGTTCAGAAGTCTCAGAGTCGCGGCCGTGCGCCCTGCCTCCGGACTTCCGAACTCTCTTCTGTGCCTTGCCTCGGTTTGCGAACCGGGCTCGGTTTTCTCTGTTTTCTTTCCTGAGGGGAGGGAGAGGTCCTGTAGACCATCTCTTAGTGGCCGTGGGCTACATTTTGTGGCCAGAGGCCATTTTGCCCATTTCGGAGCCCGGTTCCCGGTTTTCGGAGCTGTCAGGCCGTGTGCCTCGGTTTGGGACTACCCAACCATCTCCGATTCCTCCGATTTTTGGCATGCATCTCATTTACTCCCTTTCGAGGGACACTGGGGTCTTAGATACCCACTTCGTGGCCGAATGCCACTTTCGGTGCTTAACGGCCTATTTTCGGGACCCCGAACTGCGTGTTTTGGTCCCTGAGCATTCGTTTTGCATCGGTTTTTGTTCATTTTTGGCAGGTACCTCTGTTTTATCACCAGGAAGATCATTGGAGGGTGGGAGGCCAGCAATTGTCTCAGCAACCAGTTATGCTCTTCCGGCGCCCCCCGGCGCCCGTTTTTCTCACTTCCGGGCTAATGTTGAACACCCTAGGGCCATTTTCTTCAAGCCAAAACCACATATTTGTGTTGTACACACATGGGAGGATCCTAAAAAACATGGCCGGCCAGTAATTCTTTTTGACCCTTTTGAACCCCTTCTAAAAGTGGCTTGTTGTCTCTCTTGTTTCAGAGTTGCCAATTTCCAACCATAGGGCCTTGTTGTACACACATGGGAGGACACCAATCCTTGGTGGCCGGCCAGAAAATTTCACTGACCCTTTTGGCCCCTAGCCGGCCGGCCATGGGGGGTGGCCGGCCGGCCACCTGCAGCAAAAGTGCCTAGCCGGCCTGCTTCCTTAGTGTGAGTTTGTTCCAGCTGTATCTTGGTTTTCCCCAAAAAATATCTGATCCGGGGGAACCTTTTGGAGGGAAATAAGAGCTCATTTCCCTCCATTTGGTAGAGGATTCCTCTCTCCCTCTCTTGTCTACATTGGTGTCCTCCCAACTCAAGAGAAGAGATTACAAGCATTGGTTGGAGCATATACATACATACAACTTCATTTCCTTCAAGTTTTGGTGCCATTTCTTCATCATCTTCAAGCTCTACCCTCACCACTCCATTCCAGCAGCAAAGGAAAGGATTCCAGCAGCTTAGAGTCATCAAATCTGGTCCAAGAAGCAACAAAAGTATTGGTCTTCAAGGGTAAGTAGATTTCCCCTCTTTTGTAGCATTTTCTTGCTTCATTTCTTAAGCCTACTTGCTTACTGTTTTGGGATCCAACCTTAACTGACACTAGGTCTATTTTGATATATTCTTCATGTTTGTTCAAGGGCTCAACCCTGTTTGAGCCCTCTATGGTGCACTTGCTTCAATATCATCTTGTATGTCAATATTTTGCATGCTTTTTCTAGCCTATGAGTGGTCTGTTTTCGAGCATGATATAAACTGTGAGTAGGCATATTTTGAGCCCCTCTTAAACATTTAAGAAGGGATCAACCCTTTTTGGCCTCTCTATCATGCACTTGCTTCATAATCTCTCATATTTACCGTAAATTTGCATGATTTGTTTGACCTACATGTAGTCTGTTTTGGAGCATATCATGAACTGTGAGTAAGCTTATTTTGTGTCCCTCTACAACATTGTAGAAGGGATCAACCTTGTTGGGGGTCTCCATGTTGTGCTTGTCTTTATATCCCTCTTTGGCCCCCATTTTTGCATGCTTTTTTAGGCTTATCTAACTTCTGTTTTCGGCCATGATAAGTACTGAAAATATCCATATTTTGGTCTTATTGTCATGTTTTGTTAAGGGTCCAAGGCTGTTTGATGAATGTACGGCATACCTCATGTTCTAGCCTTTGTTGGCTTCATTCTTGCATGACATTTTTAGCATGTTTACATACTGAGTTGGGGGATGTCATCTACTGTAAATGTGCATATTTTTAGTCCCTCTTCAGTGTTGTAGAAGGGTACTTTTCTATTTGGGCATCGCATGTATCACTTGCTTCAATACCCCTCTTGCGGAGCCATTTTTGCATACTTGCCTAATCCTATGTGTGCTTGCTGTTTAGCCCTTTTTATGACTGAAAAATGCTTGTCTTGGGGCTGCCTTGCTACTGTATTTTCATTCCATGTCCATATTGTGCATGCATTGCATGGCTATAGGCCATTTCGGGCGCCTAATATTGCATTTCGGGATCATTCCATGCATCGGGTGTACTTTCGCCATGTTTCGGGACTGTTTTCCCCCATATTTCAGTGCTAAAATTCCATTGGCATGTTTGCATATCATTTCCATGTCATTGCATGCCTTAGGGCCATCGCCTCGGTTTGCGCGCCCGTGTGCACGTATTTCGAGGCATCTCATTTTCATCCAACGGCCTCTTGTGTGAGTGTGGCTGAGTCTCTCTCATGTTGGTGTAAGCCCATATTGCATCGCGTATCTCATTTTAGTCCTGTTGCATTCCGTATGCCATTTTCTCGGTTTGCGTGCCCGTGGGCATGCATTTCGAGACATCTCATTTTAGTCTCATTACATATCATTTCCATGCCATTTCATGCCTTACGGCCATCGCCTCGGTTTGCATGCCCGTGTGCACGCATTTCGAGGCATCTCATTTTCATCTATCGGCCTCTTATGTGAGTGTAGCTGAGGCTCTCTCATGTTAGCGTAAGTCCAATTTGCATTGCGTATGCCATTTCATACCTTAGGATCATCGCCTCGGTTTGCGTGCCCGCGTGCACGCATTTCGAGGCACCTCATTTTCATAGCATTGTGCATGCTAGGATTGTATTTTAGTTGCCTTCATGCATATCATGCATATTGCATCGTGTTCGGGATAGGAGTTAGCCCGGGCACGGGAAACGAGGCGCGTTTCGTACTTCGAGTGGCGGAACGGGTCTCAATTCCCAAGTCACCAAAGCTCCGGATTACCCATGATGGAGTTAGGTTTTGTTGTAGCATTCATCTGCATTCATCCTATATTGAGTTGTGCAATCCGACTCCTCGGCCATCATGCATCGAGATGCGTGATTGGTGGTACGAGGATCGAGGCATGCATATATCTGTGAAATACATTGCTATGCCCCTTTCCTGCTCTCTATTACAGCAAAATGAAGAATCAGCAACCTTTCGGAGTCTTGCACGCATTGCGAGAAACATTGCAAACAGAGGCTAAATTGGGCATCCCAGTGGATTTCCAAAAAGGCAGCCCAGCATACATCATTCAGCGGAAGTGAGGCAGCCCCTGGCTTGCATGCCAGTTTACAGTTTTTCTTAGTTAATTTGTTAATTAATTAGGAATTTGTATATTATTCGGACTGTATATTTCGGATTGTACTATTCTTTCATTTCGGACTGTATTATTTATTTGGACCCTCTGCGCGAGGGCATAATTGTAATAAGTGTGGGTGAGTGTGGTGTATGTCTTCCAACCCCACGTCTTTCTTCCCTTTTATTTACCCGCTTATGATGGTTAGATATAGGGCATATTTTGATTAGCATACAGTATGACAGCATGTTTGCATCATTCATCTGTTTTGCACGCACCGGGCTCGGCGCATCATACAAACTGCATTTGTATTTCAATTCCTAATTGGGTACATGTTAGCTGTAGCATTTCACATGCCATGTTTAGAATAGCCGAGCCTGCTATAGTTGCATTATTGCATATGTTGCATTACGCAACTCTGTATAATTAGGATCATGCATGATTTCTAATCAATTTTTGTTTTTGGCTTGGAGTACTCGGTGAGTTTTATGCTTTAGCATCCTTGCATGCGTGTGAGTGTTGCCATGAATAGCATGCTTACCATGAGGCTATGTGCTTATGTGATATAACTGCCTTGAATGCCTGTGGGTGGAGGTTGAGTTATTTGAAGTGGAACAAATCATTGACTGTTTGTTTTAAGCCCACTAGATAGTGGCAAAATCATGTTTTCTAAGCCCACCCGAGGGTGGCAAATCCACGTCTTAGCCTGCCTGCGGGTAGCACCATCAAACCATTTTCAAACAAACAAACATGAAATGTTTTGTTCCAATTTAGGCGGCCCAGTCTATACTTGTTTGCTGCGAGCATCACATAGTAACCTAGGCTAATAACCAGAATAAGACTCACAATGTTTTCAAAATAAGATATCATGGTTAGTAGAGGCCGGTCTTTGACCGGGCGAGCGGGGGTGCTCACGAAGTGACTTTCCCCAATCGTACCCAAGTTCCCGAGCCGAGGCAACTTTGGTGATGACGGACACGTGGCCTTTGGCACCGAGTCAGGGTTTCCTAAATTTCCCAAAAATAAAATATTTAGGTGGCGACTCTGTATCTGGCAAAACAGTCCATGTTTGGCACTTCTTTCAAAAATCTGTTTTCCAAAACGATTTGTCGGATTTGGACTCTTTGGTTCAAGATTAAGAACTGTGACACAAATCAAGTCCGAGCTGTAGCGAGGTCTCCCGCGGGCTTGTTACAACATGGTGTTTACATACACCGCTAATATACATACATATCCATTACTCTAAGAAACCCTTGATTAGGAGGAATTAAAACAGTAGAGAGAGAGAGAGTAAGAAAGACTTGGAATCATTATGAATTGCGATATACAACTAGCCTCCGTTTGGGAAGTGGGTTGGTTTTTTGGCTTTTTTAGCCTGTGACTAAAAAGCCTAGTTTGAGAAAGGCTTTTTGACTTTTTGACTTTTTTGATTTTTTAACTTTTTGGTGATGTATTTTCATGGTAAATTACCAAACTGCCCTTCACATAATTAATACATGTGAAGGAATTGGTTCTGCTCCTCCACGTCAGTTGATGGCGTGGACCACAATTGATTTGATTTTTTTTATTTATTTATTTTTCTCTGTTGGGTTTGGATTTGGCCTTTTTTTATGTTTTTTTTTTAATTTTATTTTTTTTGTCATTTTTCTTTTTTATACATTAATTAGTCTTGTTCTTTAATTTATGTTATTTTTCTTTTTTATTTTTATTTGTATACAATAACTTTTTTTATTTTTCAAAAATGAGTTTTCATGTGTTTTATTTATTTCTAAATTACGTCGCAAATGGTAATTTATGTTTTTATGTTTTTTTAAAAATATTTTTGACTGAGGCGTATTTTTCTCGTTATTTTTTTTTTAATTTACGTTTTTGTCATTCTTTAATTTGTACACATTAATTTGTTTTTATATTTCAAAAATAGATTTTCATGTGTTTTATTTATTTGTAAATTACAAGGCACATGGTAATATCTATTTTTTTTTCTTTTTGGATGAGGCGTATTTTTGTCGTTCTTTTTTTTTTGAAATTTACATTTTTGTAATTTTTTAAATATTTTTGAATGAGGCGTATTTTTTTTTCAAATAATTTATGTATTTTAATTTTTTTTTTTTTTTTTTTTTTTGCAAATGGTTTTTTCATGTGTTTTTTATTTTTATTTTTATTTCATTTTCCGTGAAATGATAAAAAGTGAGGTTTTATTTTATTGTCCTGTGTATTTTGAATAATTTAATTTTAAATAGTAATTTTAATTTTATTTTAATTTTAATTTTAATTTTATTTAAAATATTTAAATAATGTAAATAATCTAAAAAATTTGATAAGCAAAAATTTAAAATAAATATTCAAAAAATTTAAATCGTAAAATTTAAATAATTTAAATATTCAAATAATTGAAATAATTTAAAATGTTAATATTTTAAATTTAAAAACAAATCTACACTCAAATCGTAACCAAACACATAAAATAAAACTCAATTAATAAATTATTTTTAAAACTTATAACCAAACACATAACTCGAAACTCCATACTACTTTCACAACTCTACACTCAAATCATAACCAAATACATAACAAAAAAATTAAAATATTTAAAAATAAGGGTCGCTAAAACCTCCCCCCTTAAAGAATTTCGTCCCCGAAATTAGGTACAAGTTTTTCAAAAACAAGTTTTTCTCAATTCTCAATAACATCATAGTTCAACATTCCACATCTTGACCATTACCGGTCATCCCATCTCTATTCAAGAGGCATTTTACAATATACAACTTCTAACGTGCATTATCAACATGCATTCATTTGACATTTACCAATTTCAACATATAGTCCAAAATTCAATTATATAACCAATGCCAACAGCATATCTGCATTGCTATAACATATTTAACATACACAATGTTAAAATAAACTTCCATTCTCAAGGCATAATTCATAATACTTCCACAATATTTCCATAAACCAAACATATGCAATGCTTTTAAGGTTTATCAATACAACAAAATATACAACATATGCTCAAACATCCACAAATAGTTCCGGATATTTCTCTCGGACCTCTAACTCACGTTCCTAAGTGGCTTCCTCCACTCCGTGATGTTTCCACAAAACTTTTACCAATGGGATGGTCTTGCCTCGTAAGACTTGATCCCGCCTATCCAAGACTCGGACTGGTCTCTCCTCATACGAGGCATCCTCATCAACCTCTAAGTCAGTCCAATCCAATACATGCGATGGATCCGGCTCGTACTTCCGAAGCATACTAACATGAAACATGTCATGAACTCCGGACAACTGCGACGGCAAAGCTAAACGGTAGGCAACCTTACCAATCCTCTCAAGGATCTCGAAAGGGCCAATAAACTGAGGGGACAACTTCCCACTCTTACCAAACCTCATCAATCCCCGCCTAGGTGATATTTTCAGAAAAACATGATCACCCACCCCAAATACCAACGGCCTCCGCCTACGGTCGGCATAACACTTTTGACGACTCTGGGTTGTAACAAGCCTCTTACGGATAAGCTCAACTTTCTCCGTCGTTTCCCTCACCAACTCCGGGCCCAACAAAGGTGCATCACCCACCTCGGCCAACAAACTGGAGACCTACAAGGTCGGCTATACAAGGCCTCAAACGGTGCCATACCGATACTCGACTGGAAACTGTTGTTGTAGGCAAACTCCACCAAGGGCAAGTGCCTTTCCCACGACCCACTAAAGTCAAGGACACAACCTCGAAGCATATCCTCAAGGATCTGAATAGTACGCTCGGACTACCCGTCAGTCTGAGGATGATAAGTTGTGCTAAAGGTCAACCTAGTGCCCAAGGCACTCTGCAAACTCTGCCACAACCTAGCAGTAAAACGTGGATCTTTATCTGAGACGATCGACACTAGGACCCCGTGCAACCTCACTATGTCCCGAATATACAAGTCGGCAAGATGATCCACCGAATCTCTCATGCACATAGGAATGAAGTGCGCCGACTTAGTCAATCGGTCTACAACCATCCAAATAGCATCATTACCCCGCTGAGTCCTCGGAAGACCTACAACGAAGTCCATAGTGACGTGCTCCCACTTCCACTCGGCAATAGGCAAGGGTTGTAACAAACCCGTTGGCCTCTGATGTTCGACCTTCACTTGCTGACAAGTAAGGCACTTAGACACTGCCACATCTTTCTTCATACCCCGCAACCAAAACTGGCGACCCAAATCATGATACGTCTTAGTGCCTCTCGGATGCACCGCAAGGCGTGAATGGTGAAACTCTCGGAGTACGTTCTCTCGGCAAGACTCCGGCATGAACAAACGGTCTCGGTATCTCACACTCAAGTCGGGATACACAGTCAAACCCTTCTCAACCTTCCCACTGGAGATCTTCTCCCAGAGAGATTCTACCTCAAGGTCACCTCTCTGTGCCTCTAACACTCGACTCACAAGCGTAGGCTGTGCAACAATAGAAAATAAGGCCGCAACCTCAATGGATTCGCCCAGAAGCAAATCAAACTCTCTAAGAGCACCCAACATCTCCCACTCCCGGATGGCTATACAAGCTACATCACTAATGGATTTCCTGCTAAGGGCATCGGCCACAACATTGGCCTTCCCCGGATGATAGTGCAACTCAAAGTCGTAATCCTCAATAAACTCCATCCACCTCATCTGCCTCAAGTTCAAGTCCTTCTGTGTAAACAGATACTTTAGACTCTTATGATCCGAGAATATCTCGAATCTCTCACCATAAAGGTAGTGCCCCCAGATCTTCAAGGCAAAAATCACAGCTGGTAACTCTAGGTCATGTGTAGGGTAATTCCTATCGTGTATTTTCAACTGTCGAGAGCCATAAGCTACCACTTTCCCCTCTTGCATCAAGACATAACCCAAACCCTCTCGTGAGGCATCACAATAAACCGCATAACCCAAACCTCTCTCTGGAATAATCAGAACCAGAGCGGTGGTAAGTCTAACTTTCAGTTCTTGGAACGACTTTTCACAAGTCTCACTCCATACAAATTTGACCCATTTCCACGTCAATCTAGTCAACGGCGAAGCTAGCCTGGAGAAGTCCTTCACAAACCGGCGGTAATACCCATCTAATCCCAGAAAACTGCGGATCTCAAAAACACTCTTAGGTTGTGCCCAATCTTGCACTGTCTCAATCTTGTATGTATCAACAGACACCTCTTCGCCGGAGACCACATGACCTAAGAACTTAACTTCTCTTAGCCAGAACTCACACTTCCCAAATTTGGCATATAGCCTATGGGTTCTAAGCAACTCAAGCACCACTCTCAAGTGTTCCTCGTGCTCCTCCTCCGAAGTTGAATAAATCAGAATGTCGTCCACAAAGACGACCACAAAACGATCTAAGAATTCCCGGAATATCCGGTTCATCAAATCCATAAACACTGCCGGTGCATTGGTGAGCCCAAAAGGCATCACCAGAAACTCATAATGGCCATACCGCGTACGGAATGCCGTCTTCGGAATATCCTCCTCCCAGACCCTCAACTGATGGTAACCCGATCTCAAGTCTATCTTAGAGAAACAACGAGACCCTTTCAACTGGTCAAACAAATCATCAATACGAGGCATAGGGTACTTGTTCTTAACCGTAGCCCGATTCAATTTTCGGTAGTCGGTACAAAGTCTCAAAGCCCCATCTTTCTTCTTAGCAAAGAGGGCTGGTGCTCCCCATGGTGAAGTACTAGGGCGAATGAAGCCCTTATCTAGCAACTCTTGGAGTTGAATCTTCAACTCAATCAACTCAGCTGGGGCAAAACGATATGGTGCCATAGAAATCGGTGCCGTGCCGGGCACTAGATCAGTAGAGAACTCAATCTCTCGATGAGGTGGCAAACTCACAAGATCCTCGGAAAAGACGTCCGAGTACTCACAAACCACTCTCGGCAATACAGTCTGGGTCTCATCACACTCACTACTCATAAAGCTAGCAAGAGGACCACTAAGCTCACTCCGCCCTCGCGGATCATACACCGGTGGCAAAACACTACCAACCCGATCCCCCAAGAAATGGAAACAATCCCCGCTCAAGGTACATACAGTGACCCTCTGGCGGTAGCAATCAATAACAGCCCGGTATGACGATAACCAGTCCATACCCAAAATCACGTCGAAACCCGACATAGCCATAACTACAAAGGAAAATGGAAGCCGACGGTCGGCAACCTCTATATCACAGCCCCGACACCCATGTTTCAAAATCAATTCACCCCCGACAGGTGATACAACACATATAGGAGATGCTAACTGTGCCAGCTCCAACCCCAAAATAGATGCAAATGCAGCAGATATAAAGGAATGGGATGCTCCTGTATCAATCAACACATTGGCAACCGAGTTGCAAAACAGAAAGGTACCTCTCACAACGGATGGAGCCGATACAAGATCCTGCGCGGTAACAGCATACACGCGCCCAGAAGGTCTCTGATCAACCTGCTCACCCCTAGGAGCAAACGACTGCTGCACAGACTGGGATGATGAAGCTCCCTGATTGGCCCTCGAGGCCTGAACAGATTGTGCTGGCTGAAAACTCTGCATCTGCCTAGAACCAGACGCACCTGATGTGGCACTCAACTGCGGGTAGAACCTCTTCAGGTGCCCCGCCTGACCACACTGGTAACAAGAGAGTAGCTGACCTCTACCCTGACTATGGCTCTAAGGACGAGCCGAAGATGAAGCTGCTCTCTGCCCTCTGCCCTTTGTGGGCAAGCTAGAGACTTGTGGCCCAGCTGACCACACTTGTAACAAGTAATGTCTCCCTGACTGCCTCTCCCAGAACCTGCACTCAGCACTGGAAAGGTAGATCTCACCAAAGCACCCTGAGACTGCTGAGGGTTAGAACCCCTCTGCCTCCTACCATCCCCCTGGCCATCCTGACTCCTCTTGGAGCCCCTTATCCTCTCCTCCTCCTCGTGCATCATAATCTCCATATGGGCAGCAACATCCACTAGACGCCCATACTCCCGAACCATGGATCCCCCAACTTTGGTCTTGAGTCCATGTCTCAACTTCCTCTCAAATTCCAGACAACGGCGTTCCTTAAACGCCACAAGCTCAGGTGCAAACCTGGATAAACTGGTAAATGCGGCCTCAAACTCGACCACTGATGAACTCAGCTGCTTAAGCTGGCAGAACTGATCTCTCAACTTCTCCCTGACAGCGGGAGACAAAAACTTCTCCTGGAAAGCATCTACAAAGGCCTCCTAAGTACCACCAACACGACCCCTCATGAACTTTCACCACTGACCCGCATCCCCCTTTAGCTGGAAAGATGCCAAGGTCACCTTCAATGCCCCGTCTTCTCAGCTCTGAGAATGTCCATGGATGCCCTCAAAGCTCCTGCCATCTCGCGGGCTAAGGCGCCCATGGCCTGCTAACCTACTGGCTCGGCCACATTGGCTTGGCCAACCCCCTCCTGCTGCGCCAGAATATCATTCGGTATAGGCATCTCCTGCCTCCTAGGCCTACCTTGCCTACCACCACGTCCTCGTCCTGACATCCTGATAAAGGTGACGAAGAACGTTAGCACATTCACAAATGTGCCGAAGCTATAACACTCACGTCCTAATGCATTGGACAATAATAATCCATTCCACGTAGGCACATAATCACATAAGCACTTACGAATTTCATTTCCAGATAATGATAGTCCCGAGGCGTTGCTAGAGTTCCGGTTAGAAACAGCATTGATCAAGTGCTTTTCCAACAAGACTCCAGAAACCCAAGGATCCAATCAACATCCTAGAAACTACATTCCATACCCATATAACCACATAAACATGTTATCACATAAGCACATAACATTATACCTAAGTCTCTAACAAGCGAGACAAACCCATTGTGATACTAACCACTTCCCGCATACCCAAAGTATTCGAACCCGGTACGCTCTGATACCAAGTTGTAACGCCCTCAAAATAATACATAGAATCCCACATTATTGACATGCGTAGACATAAGTAAACAAAACTTAATTCCATTCATCAGAGTATTCCTTACAAATATATTACATGTTGACAACAAAAGTAAATGCCCAACGGGCTTACAACTTTCCAAGCCAACACTTGGTTACACAAAAGAGAGTACTAACTCATAACACATTAAGCCCTTGGCTTGAATTTACATGTAATACATAAAAGATATCACAAAAAGTCTTTCAGCCTCTAGCCTCCCAAGCTACGACCTTGGAGGTGGCATACCATCTGTACCTGAAAATGATGTCCCATATAGGGTGAGCCACAGCCCAGTAGAGATATACTAAACCAAATATAAGCAATGACTAAAACAATAGCATTTGATAGGTGGTTAGCACTTATAAACCATTTTATATCACAATCCAGTTCCATGACAATCATGTCCATGTTTCATTCCAATTTTCTTTCCTTATACAAACCCGATACATAAACATGGCTCAGAACCTGGCCTACCAATTCAATGAGGCTATGGCTCATATTAACACGTTTCCATATTTCACAGTTTCACATGAGATTTACAACTCATATTCAAGCACTTCCATATTTCAAATGATACACATATTTGCTGTATCAACACTTCAATTTAATACACATATTTGTTGTATTAATGGAGTCCATCCCCTATCTTCCCTCAAACCATGGAGTACATCCCCTATCTCCTCCCATACAATGCACATATTCCAAGTATATAAGCAATTATCATATACAGGGATCAATCAATACATATATTTGATGTATTATTCCAACTGTCATATTCAATGACATATTTAACGTGATTAGTTTCAGTTTTCCCTAATCAACATACAGTGTCTATAACAATCAAGACTATCCTCCACCGATAGCCCAAAGCAGTTATTTCTAAACAGAAAATAAAAGCATTAAACAAATATAACATCAACTTTTACATAGGTGAGTGATAAATTAATCCAACTACACTATTCAATCCCATAACTTCCCAATTTCACAATTTCCAATTCAATTTCATATTTTTCCAAATTAATTATACCAATTAATTTATCACAATAATTAGGGCATTTTTCCCTAATCCTCAATATCAACCCTAAGGCCCAATTTCATCGATAATACAACAATAATTCCATTTCTCAATGTCTTACATGCATATGGGTTCTTAATATTTGAAAACCCCTCTTTTACAAATTACACAACAACCCCAACTTTTCCCAAAATTGCCCAACACCACCAACTAATCAAAATGACCAAAATTAAAGACAAAGCTCATAAGATGGAGTAGGGTATCCCTACTTCGAAGTTAGAAGCCCAGAGGAGTAGATGAGGAAAAACCAAAGTGCTCCAAATCCACTATTGTTCAGATTAAAACAAAGCCCTCGCGACCCTCTACCTTTCTTACAAAGAACTTAGGGTGGAAACACACTAAAAATAGATGAATCCCTAGAGAGAAGGTGTGTAGAGAGAGAGAGAGAGCTCGAATCTAGGGTTTGAAAGAAAAAGAAGATCAAAAAATGAAGTGTTTACCCGCTGCTGTCTACTGATATAACACAGGCTCGCTCGAACGAAGAAGTGGTCGCTCGAGTGACCAGACACAAAGAAGCCTCGCTCGAGCATAAAAAGACTCGCTCGAGCCAACAATCCAAACCTTCAGGTCTGCAACCTAGAAGCACGCTCGAGTGACAGAATGCTCGCTCAAGCGAAGAAACCTAAAACATAGACCTCGCTCGCTCGAGCGAAAGAAAGCTTGATCGAGCCAAGAATCAAAACCATCAGGTCAAAAAGAGACACAGACGCAAGCTTGAGTGCAGGACCTCTCGCTCGAGCCACCAGACACAAAACTCAACTCTAGCTCGAGCGAAGGAACCTAGCTCGAGCGAAGGATCTAAAACAAGGATCTCGCTCGAGCGACATAAAGCTCGCTCGAGTGAAGGACTAAAATTCTGGGCAGCAACCATTTGCTCCCAATCACACCCAACCTGTAACAAACCTGCCCAAAACATCCTATAACTCAAATACAAAGTATTGAAGGACAGAAACAGATATATACGACAACCAACATCCACGGAACCGAGTCCGATTACACTAATCAATGGAGGGAAAACCAGGGTTGCTAAATTAGAGATTTTGTTATCCTTACTGCTAATACAAAAAAGGATGATTGGAACAAGCACTGAAAATGAGTCTAAGGCCTCATTTGATAACATGCTATTTTAGTAAATTTTTGGCTTTTTACAAAAAGATGTGCAAAAAATAAAGAGAGTGGTGTGACAACTTATAGTAACTTTTTGACTTTTTAACTAAAACTAAAGGTTGCCAAACGATGCCTAAGTTGAAGTGATTGTTTTGCCAAGTTCTTTAAATATTCAGAACCATTTCAGATTCTATTGCTAACATTTACTCTTGTTTGTGACTCAACTAAGTTTTCCCTGCTTCAGAAAATATGTGTGGCTCTACGAAGCATGGGTACATCGAAAAATATACCACGTCCGTACCGGGTATTTACCAGCGTATGGTACATCATACGGTACTTCTACATACTTATCGGGTCCATGAAACACATACCCAAATTTTTTTTCTCTTAATTTTTGGCATATTCAGACATACCTAGTTTATGTCTAAGCCGTCGTATCATACCGTACCTCAGTTGAAACAATATTTTCTTCTACTACAGAAATAAAACTTCTTTCACTAAACTTCTTTTTTATTTTTAATTTTATGTTTATCATGATTTTAAAATTAAACTATGGTTTGTAAGTTATTTAATATATTGACATTTAATTTTGATTTATACCTTTACTTTTGGCATTAAATGTTAATTATAGGTTGGATCTTAACAAATTAAACCATTTGATTAATTTTTACATTACTCTAAATTAAAAATAAAAATTTGTTTACAAGCGTACCAAGCCGTACCAGTACCCTACTTTTTTTAGATTTTACCGTATCAACATACCCGTATCATACAAGTACAAATACTCGTACCCGTACTCGTGCTTCATAGGTGTGGCTATACCAAAAATAAAGATGGATCCAAGTTTGCCATTGTTGGCTTAAAATAACACACATTCTCATACTACTAAAGCATAAGGAGAGTGATTTTTCCTTCCTTCTTCATTAGATGCATTTTTCTACTTACAGAGTATCAATCTAAACAAAACCAAATAGAACAAAACACCACAATGCAACAATAAGTAGGAATAGAGCAGGAATAGAGTACCCTGATTATATAAAAATGCCACGTTAACAGCTCACCAAACAGATAAACACACCAAGATTGTAACTTCAGATGAAAAGTTATTGTAGAAATGCCACTCTAAACAGAGTAAAATAGAGCATCCTAATAATAGGGCAATGCCACAGTCATAGTCCTTTATTCCCTTCTGAAAGCATTGCCATCCCATCACTTCTTAAACTTCAAATATCAAACACCTTCAATATTAAAATAAAAATGTCATTGAAACAGAAAAATGTGTGTGTGAAAGAAAGAGAGTATGAAAAGCAAAGTAGCTTGAATATATTGTAACATATTTTGCCGTAATGTTGGTTTTGATTGTACATGACCCAATGCCTTTATCATATGTTTTTTACAACTTATCCTTAATTGGTATTACTTTTATTATTGCACGAATATATATATGCATATATTTTATTATTGCACGAATATATATATGTATATATTTCATTGTCTTAACCTCATCTCTATTTCATTCATTTATGAACGTGTTATTTTTTAGTCACTCAATATTTGGTTCTATAAAATATCGTTCGTATTATAGTTGTTTTATAAAATTTTCTTTTTAATTTTATAGGTATTCATGGATCATATGTAATATGACAAACGCAATCCTCTACTTAAAGTCAATTTTTTTGATTCTAACCTTACTATCCTTATTAATAATCGAGCTTAAATAACAAGAGTCATATAGTAAAAGTGGTGTACCGCTCCATTCATTGATTGTCATATAGTAAAAGTGGGAGTAAATGAGTCACTTTGTGCTTGACTTGAGGTGCTGAGTAGGGCTATTAATGGATCAAATTTAATCTGAATCTGACCTAAAAATCCAATACATTTACAAAAAATTCAATCCGGTAATCCGATAATCAGAATTCGTTTAATAAACGGATCAAATATGCAAAAATCAAATCCAATAATCCGATAATCCAATTGTAGACACCCCATTTTTGACCGACCTTAAGACTCAGACGTCACCGATTGAGCGCTCGGTGATGTTGCATACTGTGCTCGTTCAGAAGTCTCAGAGTCGCGGCCGTGCGCCCTGCCTCCGGACTTCCGAACTCTCTTCTGTGCCTTGTCTCGGTTTGCGAACCAGACTCGGTTTTCTCTGTTTTCTTTCCTGAGGGGAGGGAGTGGTCCCGTAGACTATCTCTCGGTGGCCGTGCGCTACATTTCGTGGCCGTAGGCCATTTTGCCCATTTCGGAGCCCAGTTCTCGGTTTTCGGGACCGTCAGGCCGTGTGCCTCGGTTCGGGACCGCCCAACCATCTCTGATTTCTCTGGTTTTCGGCAAGTGCCTCTGTTTTATCATACCGAGGGACACTGGGGTCGTAGATACCCACTTTGTGGCCGAACACCACTTTCGGTGCCTACAACCCATTTTCGGGACCCCGAATCTCGCGGTTTGGGCCCCGAGCATTCATTTTGCATTAGTTTTTGTTCAATTTTGGCAAGTGCCTCTATTTTATCATTTCAAGGAACACTGGGGCCTCTGATGCCCACTTCGTGGCCGAACGCCACTTTCGGTGCTCACAGCCCATTTTCGGGACCCCGCGCGGTTTTGGTCCCCGAGCTTTCGTTTTGCATTAGTTTTTGTTCAATTTTGGCAGGTACCTCTGTTTTAGCACCAGGAAGATCACTGGAGGGTGGGAGGCCAGCAATTGTCTCAGCAACCAGTTATCTGCTTGGTCAAAAGTGGTTCAGCATGAATCTGGGAAGGAGAAAAGTCTGCGCGGCTTCACCGAAACAAGCGTAACTCTTTGCACAAGAGGAATTAAAATATGAGGCCACCACCATTGGAAAGCTTACTTCCGGGGCTTCATTTTTCACTCAAGAATATCCTAAGTCCAAATCCGGGGGGAGGAGATATGGTTGGTTAAAGTCCGGTTGGACTGAATCTGCGCGGCTTGACGGAAACGGGCATAACTTTTTCCACAGAAGGAATTTTGATGCAAGGTTTGCGCCATTGGAAAGCTAACTTCCGGGGCTTCAATTTGGACACTTTAATGGAAATTTTTGGACTTCCCTAGCACCCACCAGCCAGTGGTCTTCTTGGCAGCTTTTTTATCCAGCTGGCCAGCCACCCCTTTTGTGAAATGACGATTTTGCCCCTGTGAGTTGGCCGGCCCTATTCCTCTCATTGAGTGTATTCCAGCTATGCATTAGTTGCCCTCAAATATCTAGATTTAAGGAAAGATTTTTAGAGCAAAATATCTAGATTTGGAAAAGATATTTTGAAAGATATTTTGAGGAAATACTTGGGTGTATTTTTCCACTCCCTTTGGCCCTCCCTTTTGACCCCTTTCTTGGCCATAAAAACCAGGGGCCACCAGCTGGTTTAAGGGTTAGAAAAATCCTTTGAGCCTTGCATATACATCTCCTCCATTCCTCTCTTCCAAAAAGCTTCAAACATCCAAGTCTTGGCACCATTTGTTCATCAACACCTAGCATCACCATCACCATTCCATTTCCAGAAGCTAGGAAGGTTTTTCAGAGGCTAAGAAGCAACAAATTTGGTCCAAGAAGCAACAAAAGAAGTGGTCTTCAAGGGTGAGTCCCTTTTCCCTCTTTTCTAGCACTTTTTTGTATCATTTTTCTACCCTATTTGCTTGAGGTTTTGGGCTCCGACCCCTACTGATTTCAGGCCTATTTTGAGCCCCTCTTCAACATTGAAGAAGGGCTCAACCATGTTTGGTGCTTCTACATACCACTTGCTTCACAAATCCTCCAATTTACCGTAAACTTGCATGCTATTTTTAGCTTATACGCATTTATTTTTGGAGCATGCTATAAACTGAGATTGAGCTTATTTTGTGTCCCTCTACATTATTGTAGAAGGGATCAACTTGTTTTGGGGTCTCCATGTTACACTTGCCTTTATATCTCTCTTTGACCCCACTTTGCATGCCTATTTGAGCTTATTTGGCTTCTGTTTTTGGCCTTCATCAGGTATGAAAAATGTTTTATTTTGGCCTTCTCATCATTTTTTGTTAAGGGTCTTAGGCCATGTGGTAATTGCTTTTGGTACTTCATGTTGTACCCTCCATATTTTCCGTAAAATTGCATGCTTTGTTAGGCTTGCTTAGCTTTTGTTTTCAGCCTCCATCAGGCTTGGAAAGTGTCTTAAAATGACCCATTATTCATGTTTTGTCAAGGGTTCAAAGTTGTTTGGTGTATTCTTTTGGTACCTCATGTTATAGCCTTTGTTGGCTTTATTTTGCATGCTATGTTGAGCATATCTACATACTGAATTGGAGGATGTCATCTACTGAAGATGTGCATATTTTTGGTCCCTCTTTAATGTTGTAGAACTGTATTTTTCAGTTTGAGCATTGTACATATCACTTGCTTCATTATTCCCCTCTTTTCCCCCATTTTTGCAAGCTATTTTTGCCATACTTGTGATTGTTGTTTGGCCATTCTTTGTACTGAAAAAATGCTATTTTAGGGGCTGCCTAGCATCTTTCTTTACATGTCGTGTCCGTATTGCGCATGTTTGGCATAGCTGTAGGCCATTTCGGGTGCATTACATCGCATTTCGGGCATCAGGTGTAATTTTGTCATAATTCGGGGGCTATTTGTGCATCATTTTAGCTGCTGAAATTGGCATTTTCCATATGCCATACGTCACATCTCATTCGCATGTCATTTCTGTGCCTTAGGGCCATGCCTCGGTTTGCGTGCCCGTATGCACGCATTTCGAGGCACTTCATTTTTGTCTCTCGGCAGCTTATGTGAGTGCGGCTGAGGCCCTCTCATGTTAGTGTAAGCCCAATTTGCATTCCGTATGTCATTTGCATTGCGTATGTCACCGCCTCGGTTTGCGTGCCCGTGTGCACGCATTTCGAGGCAGCTCATTTTCATCTTACGGCCTCTCATGTGAGTGTGGCTGAGGCTCGCTCATGTTAGTGTAAGTCCATTTCGCATTTCGTATGTCATTTCGTGCTTTAAGGCATCGCCTCGGTTTGCGCGCCGCGGGCACGCATTTCGAGGCACCTCCTTTTTCATCCGACGGCCTCCCGTGTGAGAGTGGCTGAGGTCCTCTCACGTTGGTATAAGTCCATTCTGCATTCCGTATGCCATTTTCGCATCATTGCATTCCGTATGCCATTTTCTCGGGGCACGCACTTCGAGACATCTCATTTTAACCTCATTACATATCACTTCCATGACATTTTGCATTCTGTAAGGCATCGCCTCGGTTTGCGCGCCTGTGTGTACGCACTTCGAGGCATCTCATTTTTATCCGACGGCCTCTTATGTGAGTGTGGCTGAGGTCCACTCGTGTTAGTGTAAGTCCAATTGCATTGTGTATGCCATTTCATGCCTTAGGGCTATCGCCTCGGTTTGCGTGCCCGGGTGCACGCATTTCAAGGCACCTCATTCTCATAGCATTGTGCATGCTAGAATTGTATATTAGCTGCATTTCATACATATCATGCATATCGCATCGTGTTCGGGATAGGAGTTAGCCCGGCACGGGAAACGAGGCACGTTTCGCACTCCGAGTGACGGAACGGGTCTCAATTCCCAAGTCACCGACACTCCGGATTATCCATGATGGAGTTAGGTTTTGTTGTAGCATTCATCCGCATTCATCCTATATGGAGTTGTGCGATCCGACTCCTCGGCCATCATGCATCGATATGCGTGATTGGTGGCACGAGGATCGAGGCATGCATATATTTGTGAAATACATTGCTATGCCCTTTTCCTGCTCTTTGTTGCAGCAAAATCAAGGATCAGCAGTCTTCCGAGACCTGGCACGCATTTCGAGAAATATCGCAAACAGAGGCTAATTGGGGCATCCCAGTGGATTTCCGCGCCAAGGCAGCCCGGCATACATCATCCATCAGAAGCAAAGCAGTCCCTGGCTTGCATGCCAGTTTTACTTTTTTTCATAATAATTTGTCTATTAATTAGTTAATCTGTATTATTCTTTCATTTCGGACTGTATATTTATTCGGACCCTCTGCGCGAGGGCATAATTGTAATAAGTGTGGGTGAGTGTGATGTATGTCTTCCAACCCCCATTTCTTTCTCCCTTTTATTTACCCGCTTACGATGGTTAGAAT
>JAPPVO010004344.1:0-15996 GCA_030407325.1 Camellia japonica | reverse complement strand
TCGTCGCTTTATTCCCTGAAAACACAAACGTGAGCTAGCCGGCGGGTGTGTACCGGAAACCTCTCCGATGCCTAAGTCAGCAAACTAGACAAATAGACAAAGCTCTAGGTATTCGGAAATCAAAGTTGTGTACCTCTCCATAGGTGATGTTTGTGAGCTTTTATAGGTTCCATGTGGCACAATCCAAGTAGGACTCTTACTCCTCCATGTAGAGTCCTCTTAGGATTCATACTCCTGAAAGATAATGCTTATTCTTTAACACCCCCCTCACTGCTTAAACCAAGTGGATGTGGTTTTACCATGGTCGGACTCCAACGTGGCCGAGGTACGCATGGCTATGCTTAGCCGTAGAACAGACCGAAACTATCCTTAGTTCGGTTCGTCCTTTTACTGCCCTTACCTCAGTTTCTCCTGTACAAACCGTGGTAAGTCTAAACCGAGCTAACTTTTAGCAAGGTTTAGACCGAGCTAACCATGCTGCGCCTTAACCGGTATAAGTTTTAGTATGGTGACCGAGCTAACCTCCTTGGGACCAGAATAACTTTAAGCCTCTTCAAGACCGGAGTAACTTTATGCCCTTTTTACTCAGCCCTTCGTACTAAGGCCCATAACAGCCCAGCTCGGCCCAATTTTCATATAAATTACCCTCTCAGTTCCCTTTACCTCAAGTTTGGATTGGAAATACTCGACAAAATCATCCTTTCATCTTAGGACTTAATTTCATACTTAGTTTACAAGGCGGCATGTTTATCAGCCAAAACAACATCAGCTTCTTCAAACGAGCTGTACATACACCCACAACATATGCCCTTAGCACCATAGCCCATTCATCAGAGTTGCGTGCGAAGCGTGGTGGTACCATCGGAGTAGATTCAGTTCCCGCTAGTTTTTTATTTCCTAGTAGAAACATTTTTCCCGAGCTAGCCCAAAAATATATACCTGATGAGATAGCAAATACTTCTTTAGAAAATTTAGACATAGAAAATTATGAATTAGAGAATTTAGAAGAATTTGATTTTGAAGAAAAATGAGACCATTGGAACCTAGAAGATTTTCAACAAACAGTGTTAATCCCAGATAGGCAACCCAAGAGGGGGGTGAATTGGGTTATTAAAAATTTCACAGTATTAAAATTAACACAATATTCAGAATTTTAATAAATAAAAAAAAGAATAATAATTATCAATATAAACGTAAGAGAGATAGGGAGAGAAAATCAAACACTGCGATTTATAGTGGTTCGGCACGCCGGCCTACGTCCACTCCCCAAGGAACCTCCTTGAGAATTTCTTTACTATCAATTGAATAAATACACCACCAAGCTTGTGGATTTGGCACAGGACTTACTCTTATCTATTGAGCCTCACTCAACAATAAAAGCCTTACCCTTACAAAATCTCTCTAAAAAATAAGGAATAAGAATAAGGGTAATTTAAACCCTCTTTTACAATATTCTCTCACAAAGAGTAGATATGAAAGTGTAAGAACAAATGCTAGACTTAGATCTGAAAGTGAAAGAGCAGAATACAATTTGGGAGCTCAGAAAATTTTCTCTTCAAGTTCTTGATTTTTCTCCACACACAACACTTCTATTTATACACAAAAATATACCCGTTGGACGCTCCTTGCTGACGTCATGGCTTACATAAGCACGCTCCTGACGTCATGGCTTACATAAGCACGCTCCTGATGTCATGGCTTACATAAGCACCTCTTGATGTCATCGCTTACATAAGCACACTCCTTGATTTTGAATAGTCAGCAAATGATAAGAATTAAAAAGATAAAATAAGACTGATTTTTTCTTTTTGTTTTTTCAAACATGGAGCCACCGTTTTTGTAGACAATTTAATACAAAGTTCACAACTTTCAAACAAACAAATAATTTTCTCCATCTAGTTTATAATATATATATATATATATATATATATATATACTCCATCTTTTTCTTCTTGTTTGATTATAATAAGATATAATCAATGTAGTGTAGTGTGATATGATATAATCAATGTAATGTAAAAAATTTAATAGCGCACGTGATGTATTCTATTTATATTATATGCATTATATATAATGTTCTAATCAAATATTTGCATACAGAAAAATCTCTTTAATATATTTATGATGGATCTGAAAATATATGCCATCTTTAAAATATTGTATATGTTGTAGAGATTTTAAACTAAATATATTCTACCACTCCATATATAATTTTGTCAAAAAGAAACAACATCAATATCAAATTTGTCAAAATAATACAACCAACATCATTTTTGTCAAAATAATATAATTAATCAATTTTTAATTTGGTCAAAAAGTGAATAGTGATCAGCCTCAATTTTTCAAAAAGTGAATAGTAAAGTTTTCAAAAATATTTTTATTTAACTAATATTTAACAAATATATATATTTTAAAAAGATAATATTTTGTGTCAAATAATATATATTAAAAAAATTAAATTGTTACAAATAATATTTTAGACATCATCAAAATTAAATAATATGATTAACAATCTCCCCCTTTTTGATGATGGCAATATTTGTATGGATTTGACACAAAATAAAATTGACAAAATATTTGATAACCCTGCAACATATAATTTTCAAAAGCAATCATATTTTTTCTCCCCCTTTGACATCATCAAAATAAAGATGAAGAATGAAACAAACACATTTGATACAATAATCTGAGCGGCCAAAAATAAAATAATGGGCCGTCTGTCTTGTCGGAATCATTGTGGGGATTTTGGAGCATCTCGAGCGCAGGAAATATTGACAAACAAAAGATTTGAGCAGATAGATATGCATCGAGTAATGGATCAATGGAGTGTATAAAAAGTGACACAGATCAGAGGCAAAGATACGAAATCATCAAGTGTTTGAGAGAAAAATTTGTTTTAGCTTCTTTTGTAATCATGTCATTCTTACCTTATCGATCAATGAGTCGGACCTGCATGAGGTGCCTGTAATGCAGGCAAATGAGAGAGTACCAGTGACGCAGGCACATGCTATGCCTGTAAATGAGGGTTCTAGTGTTATTGGCAATCGAAATGATTTCGATGCTATTAATAACACTATGGCTCTTAGTACACAGGCCATGACTGCAGTTTCCAATATGGCGCGACGATTACAAGCAAGAGTACAAGAAAATCAGCAATGGAGAGATGAGGTGTGCTTGTTAAAACAACAAGTAGTTAATATGTGTAAGGAGAAGAAAGAGCTAAAAAGGAAAAATGCACAGTTGGAGAATGCAGTGCATTATTATGCAACGGTGATAATGCCAAGACTCACAGAAATCGAAAATAGAGAGAGACATGTAAAAGAGGCTCATGAAAAATTGTTGAGAGAAGTGAAAAAGAAAAAATCTGTGAAGCCTTCTGAAAATTTACATGTAATCGAGTAATATTTTCTTTTTCTGAAATAAAATTGCGAGCATTTCTTCCTTTATTTATTTATTTATTTTTATTTTATTATTTTATTATTTTTTTTAATTCTGTCTTGCACAAAAAAAAATTTTTTGTTTGTTGGTGCAGACAAGGAGTAAAAAAAAATATGTATATATCCCCCTAAAATTATGCACAGAATATAACACGCCCCTTTTTTTTTTTTTTTTATAATAATATAAAATATGAGTCTCCCCCTGAATTAATGCACTAAAAATTACATAAATTTGAAGAAACAAATTACCAATCTATAATACCAAGGGCCCTTAAGATCTGGCCATAAACAACTACACCAAGTGCACTAGCATAAAAGGAGAAAATAAAAATAAAAACAAATTCTTCAACAAGGTAGAAGCAACCATTATTAAATCCAAGAGAATTTGGAGCACATATAACAAGTAAAAAAATATAACACAGTGCAACAAGAATTTTAACATGTTGATCGGTGATGACCTTGATGATCGGAAGAAATGGAGAAGATTGGGTAGATCGGTGGAATTTGTGTAGATCGGCAATGGATCTTGATGGATCAGTCACGGATCTTGATGGATCGGTGATGCTTGATGAATCGGTAAATGGTGATGCAGATTTCGGGTGGAGAAGTGATGGAGTTCGGGGATTGGTGAGGGATTTGGGTGGATGGTATAGTGATGAAAGTGATGGATGATTTTGTGGATGGTGGAATGATGGTTGTAGGATGGTGAACATGGATAGATGGAGTCGGCTGAGGAAGAAGGAGAGAGCGAGAGACAAGAGAAAGAGAAAAAGAGAGAGTAAGGGAGAGAGTGAGAGATAGAGACGGAACGGGAGAGAGAGAAATATTATATAATATATGTATATTATTATTATATATTATTATTTTATTTAATTATTTTATTATTATTATTATTTTATTTATTTAAAATATTTTTTAATATAAACACATATTGGAGTATTCATCATACCAAGTTCTGTTCTAATATAACAAAATTGTTCTTCATTTAGAGGCTTGGTAAATATGTCAGCTAATTGACGATTTGTAGGCACAAATTCGAGTTCAATGTCACCTTTGAGTACATGATCTCTTAGAAAATGATACCTTATTTCAATATGTTTAGTGCGTGAGTGCTGAATATGATTTTTTGAAAGGTTAATGGCACTTGTGTTGTCATATTTTATAGGAATATGATCATAATGAAGTCTAAAATCTTGAAGTTGTTGTTTTATCCAAAACAGTTGTGCACAACCCCCAGAGGCGGCAATGTATTCTGCTTCAACAGTTGACAAAGCTACTGAGTTTTGTTTTTTGCAAAACCAGGAAGTGAGAGAGTGTCCAAGAAATGACAAGTGCCACTAGTGCTTTTTCGGTCAAGTCTATATCCCGCAAAGTCGGCATCTAAGTAACCAAAAAGTTCAAAGGTGGTTCCCTTAGGATACTATAATCCCAAATTTTGAGTGCCAACAAGATATCTGAAAATGTTTGACTGCGGTGATGTGTGACTCTTTCGGTGCGGATTGAAAACGTGCACACATACAAACACTAAACATTATGTCGGGCCTACTTGCAGTAAGATAGAGTAAAGAACCAATCATACCTCGATATTTCTTTTCATCTACAGGTTTACCTTGCTCATCTTTGTCGATTTTTATCGATGTGCTCATTGGAGTTGCTGCAGGCTTTGATGATTCCATTTCAAACCTTTTGAGTAGATCTTTGATATATTTCGTTTGATTTAAATGTATTCCATCATTAGTTTGTTTAATTTGTAGACCAAGGAAGTAATTTAATTCCCCCATCATACTCATTTCAAACTCACCCTGCATGTCTTTAGCAAACTCTTTGCACAAATTTTCATTAGTAGCACCAAAAATGATATCATCAACATAAATTTGAACAATTAGCATATCTTCTTTTTTGATTTTTATAAAAAGTGTTGTATCAATTTTTCCTCTACAAAAACCTTTGTCAAGTAGAAAATTACTCAATCTTTCATACCATGCTCTAGGAGCTTGTTTCAAGCCATATAAAGCTTTTGAAAGTTTGAAAACATGATCCGGGTATTTATGATTTTCAAAACCGGGAGGTTGTTCAACATAGACTTCCTCCGAAATGTACCCATTTAAAAAAGCACTTTTAACATCCATTTGATATAATTTAAAATCTTTAAAACACGCAAAAGCAAGTAACATTCTAATAGCTTCAAGTCTAGCAACTGGTGCAAAAGTTTCATCAAAATCAATTCCCTCTTCTTGATTATAGCCTTGAGCTACTAATCTAGCTTTATTTCTAGTAACAACTCCAGATTCGTCCATTTTATTTCGAAAAACCCATTTTGTACCAATAACGGGATGATCCTTAGGTCGAGGGGTCAAAAACCAAACTTCATTTCTTTCAAATTGATTTAATTCTTCTTGCATTGCTAAAATCCAGTTTTCATCATTTTCAGCTTCTAAAAATGATTTTGGTTCAATTTGTGAAACAAATGCTAAGTTACCACAAATATTTCTAATAGAGGAACGAGTTTTTATACCTTCCGCCGCATCACCTATGATGAGGTCTTTGGGGTGGCCATGAGCATACTTCCATTCTTTTGGTAGATTTGAGTCACTTTCTGGAAGAGCATATATTTCTTGAAGTTTCTCCATTGTCATTTCTTCTTCTGTTCGCGTAATGGATTTTCTTCATTTTCCTTTTTGTAAATGCTCTCCATGCTTGGTTGATTTTCTACAATATCATTACTTACAAGATTCTTGGAAATAATATCGTTAGATTCATCAAAAACAACATGCACAGATTCTTCAACAAGTAGAGTTCTTTTATTGAATACTCTATAAGCTTTACTAGACATAGAATAACCAAGAAATATAGCTTCATCCGATTTAGCATCAAATTTTCCTAAGTTATCTTTATTGTTATTTAATACAAAGCATTTACAACCAAAAGCACGCAAGTGACTAATATTAGGTTTTCTTCCTTTCCAAAGTTCATAAGGGGTTTTCTTAAGAATAGGTCTAATCATGGCACGGTTTATAACATAGCATGCAGTGTTAACAGCTTCCGCCCAAAAATATTTAGGTAAATTATTTTCACAAAGCATAGTACGAGCCATTTCTTCAAGAGTTCTATTTTTTCTTTCAACCACACCGTTTTGTTGAGGAGTCCTAGGGGCTGAGAAATTATGATCTATTCCTAAGTTATCACAAAACATAATAAAATCATCATTTTCAAATTCTCTACCATGGTCACTTCTAATACTACAAATATTAAGATTTTTCTCATTTTGAATTCTTTTACAAAGTTTTGAGAAATTATAAAAAGCTTCATTTTTGTGTGTTAAAAATAATACCCATGTATATCTAGTATAATCATCAACACAAACAAGGGCAAAAGATTTTCCTCCTAAACTTAATGTTCTAGATGGTCCGAATAGATCAATATGCAAGAGTTGAAGTGGTCTAGTAGTTGAAAACATATTTTTGGATTTAAAAGAAATTCTAGTTTGTTTTTCAAATTGACATGCATCACAAAGTTTATCTTTTTCAAAAACAATTTTTGGTAAACCTATGACTAACTCATTTTTTGAAAGTTTGGAAATTAAATCAAAATGAGCATGTTCTAATCTTCTATGCTAAAGCCAACCATTATCATTTATAGCAGATAAACATTTAATATTAAAATGAGAAGACAAATCGTGCAAATCAAACACATATACATTCTCATGTCTGTAACCTATAAATAAAGTTTTTTTTCTAGGGTGTTTTCAATAGTGCAATGAGTTTTCTCAAAAATAACTCTATAACCTTTATCACATAATTGACTAATACTAAGCAAGTTATGTTTTAAACCTTCAACAAATAAAACATTTTCAATAATAGGAGAGGGATTTTTACCAATACTTCCTACACCAATGATTTTACCCTTGCTATTGTCGCCAAAAGTCACATATCCGCCATCCTTTGGTTGGAGTGTGGCGAACATAGCTTTATTTCCAGTCATGTGCCTCGAACATGCACTGTCGAGATACCATCTATCGTTACTGGATTTTGTCTTGAAACATACCTACAAAAATTTGATTTCTCTATTGGTACCCATTTTTTCTTGGGTCCATAAAAGTTAGAATTTGACACTCTCGAATTCCTTAGGGACCCACATCTTTTTTATTTTAGCAAAAGGATTTCTTTTAATAGGACATGAAGGTGAAATATGACCTTTTGTTCCACAAAAATGACATGTGAGATGAGAGTGATTAGAAGATGCATATACAAAGCCATTTTTGGCAGTTTTTACTTTTGAAAAAGGTTTATATCCAATTCCGGCTCTACCAAAAGTACGGTTTTGATTTTTAAGAATTTTATCTAAAGTCTCTCTACCTTGAGTGAACTTTGAAAGAGTAGTTTTCAAGTCTTCAATATTTTCTTTCAAAATAATTTGCTCATTTTTTAAAGACTCGTTTTCTTTTTGCAATACAACTAAATGTTTTTCAGAAATTGAAGACTCTTTTTGAGTTAAAATCTCATTTTCCTTTTTCATTTTCATGGCTTCATTTTCTAAAACATTTATCTTGGAAGTCAATGATTCATTTTCTTTTGATAAACTTGAAATTACTTTCTTTTGACAATTATTTTTCAAACTAAGTTTCTTAAATTCAGCATGTAATTCATCAAAAGCTAATTGTAATTCATCAAATGTAAAGGATTCGTCATTTACCTCATTTTCATTTCCAAGTGCCATTAAACATAGGTTAGCAACCTCGTTTTTGCAAACTTCGGTTTCTGTGTCGCTTTCATCACTATCTTCTCCCCATGCTGCAATCATAGCTTTCTTCTTGTCCTTCTTGAATTTTTTCTTAAGTTCTGGACATTCTGATTTGTAGTGTCCAGGTTTGTTGCATTCGTAGCAGGTTACTTCAGATTTTTTGTGATTTTCTCCTCTTTGAAAATCCCTGTTGTTGAAGTCTTTTCTGAAAAAATTTCGTACGCCTTGTTTCTTTCTCACAAACCTTTGGAACTTTCTAGTGATGAATGCCATTTCCTCATCCTCATCTGAATCATCTTCCTTATCCTCTTGATGTTTCGAGGTGGATTTGAAGGCTATTCCTTTCTTCTTGTTGTTGTCCTCCTCTTCCTTTCCTTCTTGCATTATGAGCTCATGAGTTAAGAGAGATCCCATTAACTCATCTAGACTTAGCTTTGATAAATCCTTGGCTTCGGTAATGGCAATGACTTTTGTCTCCCAACTTTTTGGCAATGACCTAAGCACTTTTCTTACAATTTCAGCATTAGTATATATTTTGCCAAGAGAAGTTAAACCATTAATAATATCAGTAAAACGAGTAAACATTTGAGGAATAGTTTCATCAGGCTTCATTTTAAAAAGTTCATAATTATGGACTAGCAAACTGACTCTAGATTCTTTAACTTGTTCGGTTCCCTCATGAGTCACTATAAGCTTGTCCCAAATTTCTTTTGCGGTTTTACATGTGGAAATTCTATTGAACTCGTTGGCATCTAAGGCGCAGTACAACATGTTTGTAGCTTTGACATTAATTTGGGCCATTCTAGTATCTGATTCATCCCACTCATCTTCAGGTTTTGGTACCTTAAGTCCATCTACAGTTTTGGTAGGAATTTTTGGACCATTGCAAATAATTTTCCAACATTCATAATCATTAGATTGAATATGTATGGTCATCCTAGTTTTCCAATAGCTAAAATTTGTGCCGCTAAATAGAGGTGGCCTATTAGATGCTTGTCCCTCGGGTAAGGAATAACTAGGGGTTGCCATGATCTACTCTAAGACGGTTAAGTCACAGAAACTAGAGTCTAGGCTCTGATACCAATTGTTATCCCAGATAGGCAACCCAAGAGGGGGGTGAATTGGGTTATTAAAAATTTCACAGTATTAAAATTAACACAATATTCAGAATTTTAATAAATAAAAAAAACAGAATAATAATTATCAATATAAAGTAAGAGAGATAGGGAGAGAAAATCAAACACTGCGATTTATAGTGGTTCGGCACGCCGGCCTACGTCCACTCCCCAAGGAACCTCCTTGAGAATTTCTTTACTATCAATTGAATAAATACACCACCAAGCTTGTGGATTTGGCACAGGACTTACTCTTATCTATTGAGCCTCACTCAACAATAAAAGCCTTACCCTTACAAAATCTCTCTAAAAAATAAGGAATAAGAATAAGGGTAATTTAAACCCTCTTTTACAATAATTCTCTCACAAAGAGTAGATATGAAAGTGTAAGAACAAAGCTAGACTTAGATCTGAAAGTGAAAGAGCAGAATACAATTCAGAATTTGGAGCTCACAGAAAATTTTCTCTTCAAGTTCTTGATTTTTCTCCACACACAACACTTCTATTTATACACAAAAATATACCCGTTGGACGCTCCTTGCTGACGTCATGGCTTACATAAGCACGCTCCTGACGTCATGGCTTACATAAGCACGCTCCTGATGTCATGGCTTACATAAGCACCTCCTTGATTTAATAGTCAGCAAATGATAATAATTAAAAAGATAAAATAAGACTGATTTTTTCTTTTTGTTTTTTTTAAACATGGAGCCACCGTTTTTGTAGACAATTTAATACAAAGTTCACAACTTTCAAACAAACAAATAATTTTCTCCATCTAGTTTATATATATATATATACATATATATATATAACTCCATCTTTTTCTTCTTTTGATTATAATATGATATAATCAATGTAGTGTAGTGTGATATGATATAATCAATGTAATGTAAAAAATTTAATAGCGCACGTGATGTATTCTATTTATATATATGCTTATATATAATGTTCTAATCAAATATTTGCATACAGAAAAATCTCTTTAAATATATTTATGATGGATCTGAAAATATGCCTCTTTAAAATATTGTATATGTTGTAGAGATTTTAAACTAAATATATTCTACCACTCCATATTAATTTTTGTCAAAAAAGACAACCCATCAATATCAAATTTGTCAAATAATACAACCAATCAATCATTTTTGTCAAAATAATATAATTAATCAATTTTTAATTTGTCAAAAAGTGAATAGTGATCAGCCTAATTTTCAAAAAGTGAATAGTAAAGTTTTCAAAAATATTTTTATTTAACTAATATTTAACAAATATATATTTTAAAAAGATAATATTTTGTGTCAAATAAATATGTACATTAAAAAATCTAAATTGTTACAAATAATATTTTAGACATCATCAAAATTAAATAATATGATTAACAAACAGTTAACCTAGAATTAATTTTTGCAAAAATAGGAAAATTAAAGAAAAAACCAGTATACAGAAGAACAGAAAATTATTTAGATGAAATAATAAGATTAGCTGAAACAACAGAGATTTTAGGAGAATAGCCCATGAAATATTGGGAAATAAATAAAGTTTTAGCCAGTTTGGATATAAAAAATAAAATTATAGGATTACATCAGCACAAATAGATCATACGCTAGCAGATATAGAAGAATTTAGAACACAGATTAAGGAGCTACTAGATTTAGGAGTAATTAGACCTAGTAATAGTCCGCATAGGAGCGCTGCATTCATGGTTAGAAATCATGCAGAGATAAAAAGAGGAAAAAGCTAAAATGGTTATAAATTATAAAAGATTAAATGATAATACAGAAGACGATAAATATAATATACCAGATAAAGATCAGCTCATAAACAGAATATAGACAGTAAAAATATTTAGTAAAGTTGATTGCAAGTCGGAATTTTGACAGATAAAAATGGAGAAGGAAAGCATACCTTGGACAGCCTTTTGTTGCCCATAAGGACATTACGAATGGCTAGTTATGCCTTTTGGACTAAAAAATGCACTTTCCATATTTCAGCATAAGATGGATAGCATATTTAATAAATATAGTTTTATACTGGTATATATAGATGACGTATTAGTATTTAGCCCAAATAAAAATAGTCACATAAATCATTTATATATAGCATTAGAAGAATTCATAAATAATGGAATAATAATTAGCAAGAAAAAGATGGTATTAAATAAGCCTCATATAGAATTTTTAGGAATAGAGTTAGGAGATGGAAAAATTAGGTTATAACCTCACATAGTTAAGAAAATTTTAGATTATCTAGATAAATTAGAAGATACAAAACAACTTCAATCATTTTTAGGAATTTTAAATTATGCACGAATGTATATTCCTAACCTTAGTAAAATAATAGGACCCCTATATAGTAAGACTACACCCACAGGACAAAAATATTTCAATCAACAAGATATAGCTCTACTTAGAAAAATTAAAGACATTTGTAGAAATTTACCAGACCTACAACTTCTCTTAGAATCAAAATATATAGTCGTAGAGACAGACGCAAGTCAATTAAGATGGGGAACAATATTATTAGCTAAACCTAGTGTGGGGATATATTTTCTGAATACCAACACGTGGCCAAGGTGACGCCGACCGAGGTGCCACGTGTCTTGGTCATGAAGCCGAGGTGATCTCGGCAAGGCCGAGGTTATCTCCGAAGATATCGGAATTCGAGATAAGCGGATAGGGCGCAAGAGTCCTAGAATGGGGGAAGACTTCAGTTGGGTAAGGATAAGACTCTTAGGGAGTTTATCCCAATCCTACTGGGAGTCCAAGATTAGCAGTAATCCTGAGTCCATTAGAGCTAGGCTTCTATGGGGACTAGGATAGAGTTAACTATAAAAGAAAGGCACCCCGATGGTTCTAAGGTACGCAATTTATATTCTGAACAGTGAGTTTAGCACTATTGATTATCTTTGAGAGATATACTGACTTGATCGTCGGAGTGCCCCTGGGTGGACAAACCACCGCCGGAATCTTCTCTTTCTGTTGCAGGTCAGCCAGGTGTTATCTATTCTACCAGTACTCTCCAGCTGAATACTGAGTTGGCAGTGTGGTTGGAAAATCACTCACACAATTTGGCGCCGTCTGTGGGAAAGAAAGGAGAATAGATGGCCAGTAACGGACAGAAGGAAAAGATTGGGGACGACACTCCTGCTGGGAGTGGCAGACCTATCGACCTTGACGTCGAAGGAGACAACCGCAACACAGAAACTCGGGACAAGAATCATAGCAACAAAGACGTCGGCCAGGATAACGACGTACCAAAGAAGCCAGATCAAAGTGGGTACTACAATGAGGATGACCTCCAGGTATGGAAGGATAGATGCCTGCGGAGGGACGAAGAAGTAAAAGAGATGGCAAACAAATTCGCGGACCTGCAATCGGTCGTCAATTTCATGATGCAAAATAATGTCATGCAACCACCATTCCCGTTGCAGGACACGCCGATTCCAGCGGCCAATGCCCAGAAGGGGGGACAGAAGCCAATCCCAATAGCCCCTCAGCACACCAGGAGTGAAAGACACTCTCACCGGCCTTCAAGGGAGGTCGGACAAGGAGAGTCAAGAAGGGAAGAATCACAGAGGACACATCGCACAAAGGAGGCAAACCCAAAGAACATCGGCATGTTCAGGGGTGGGCGCTGTGCTTCGACACAACTCATGGAGAAAGCTCGAAGAGGGCTCACAACAAAGCTGAGAGCAGTGCACCTAAAAGACTGAAATCAGGAGATAGCCGAGCTCCTGGGTGGACAAAGGAGGACTTAAGAGATTACCTTAAGAGGAAGCAACAGAATGCCGACGCCGAGGTAACCTCTCCAGATAAGCCGATGACACCGTTCTCGGTAGACTTGGACAAGTTTGAGGCGCCGATGAGATTCAGTATGCCGAGGTTCCAAATATACGATGGTAAGTCAGACCCCAACTTCCACGTTGGACTATATTTGAACTCAATGGCATTGTATAGTGGGAACGAGCCGTTGCTCTGCAAAGTGTTCCCCTCATCCTTCGGGTAGATTGCATCAGATTGGTTCCACAAACTACCAAAGGGAAGCGTGAAGACTTGGGAAGGCCTGACCGAGATGTTTGTGGCCAGGTTCGTGACAAACAAACTGTAGCCACTGAGGGTGGACGCATTGATGGCTCTGAAGATCAGTAAGGATGAAGGCCTTAGGGCTTATGCAAAAAGATACTATGAGGTGTTCAATCGAATACCAGAGTGTAATCAAGAGGTGGCGGTCGTATCTTTCAAAAATGGCCTAAAAGACGACTGTCCACTACGAAAGTCTTTGGCAAAGACATTGCCAAAAAGCATGGAAGAGCTCATGGCAAGAATCGAGAAGTATGCTAGAGCCGAGGAAGACACGTCGGGAACTAAGGAGACAAAGCAAGATAAAGGAAACGGCTCGCCGAAGCGAGGCCGAGGTAACAATGGATCAAGTAAACAAGAGACAGAACTGAGGGCTACACAAGCAGTGACAACTGTGTTCCGAATCCCAATTCACAAAGTCCTGGATCAAATTCGGAATCAACCCTATTTCAGAACGTTAGCAAGGGCACCAGGAGAATTTATGGGAAGAAACCTGGGCAGGCATTGTGCTTACCACAATGAAGACGGGCATATGACTAGGGCTGCAGAGCCTTGAAAACACACTTGGAAGACCTGGTGAGGCAAGGCCATTTGAGAGACCTTGTCGATGAGGCGAACAAGGAAAGAGAAGAACAGGCAAGACTGCCTCAGGCACTAGCAGCTCCGCCTCCCCCAGCACAGCAACCTCAGGTAGAAGGACCTCGGTAATTAATGTAATACACTCGAAGGTCAACGAGAACGAAATTAGGGGGGGGGAAACCCAGAAGGTGAAGCACTTGCAGGATGTCTACCAAGTCGAGAAGAGGGAGAAGAGACATCGGGCAGAGGAGTGCTAAGGACAGTAATATTCTTTTCTGAAGCCGACCTTGAGATGGTACAGCATCCGCATAATGATGCCTTGGTAGTATCCCCCAGGTTGGGGAATGCCAAGTAAAGCGCATCCTGATTGACCAAGGCAGCTCTTGTGACATCATGTACGTCCGATGTTACAAAGAGCTCGGCCTTCACCTAGACGATATGGAGCAATCCATAGCCAATGGTCGGGTTCAATGGAAATGCCGACATGGCCACTGGGAACAACCAGCTTGGAGGTGCAGGCAGGCACCAGGAAGATAACAACAGAGTTCACCGTGATCGACACACCCTCCCCTTACAACATCATTTTGGGAAGGCCATGATTGCATGCAAGGGGGCGTGTTCCTTCAACATTGCATCAACTATTGCGGTTCCCAACAGAGCATGGGATTGAGGAGGTCAGAGGAGATCAGCTGCATGCAAAGAATTGCTCCATGGCAATGAAATCCACCTGCAGCATTCGAGAACCAGAAAAGGCAGAGATCGAAGACGAGGATGTGGAGGTCCTGGAGGATGTCGGCAAGGAGCCAACCGAGAAGAGTGAAGAAGCGCTGAAGAAAATCCTCGTCCAGGAGGGGGATGAAGAACGCTTCTTTCTTCTCGGCTCAGGCTTAGCCGAAGAAGAGGAAAAAGAGTTGGAGGCTTTTTTTAGAGAAAATATTGAGGTGTTCGCGTGGACACCCTACGAAATGCCTGGCATTGACCCCAAGGTCACTTGCCATAAGCTGAACGTTGACAGGTCGGCCAAACCTGTAATCCAATGAACAAGAAGACCAACGTTGATACATGTCAAAGCAGTGGAGGAGGAAGTAGACAGACTACTGGAAGCTAGGGCTATTCGTGAGGTAAATTACCCGACATGGCTATCGAACACAGTAGTGGTGAAGAAGAAGAACGGTAAATGGAGGGTCTACGTAGACTTTACCAGCTTAAACAAGCTTGTCCCAAAGACAGCTTCCCTCTACCCAAGATTGACCAGCTAGTGGATGCCACTTCAGGGCATGGAAGGATGAGCTTCCGGATGCCTACAGGGGGTATCACCAGATAGCCATGTACCCCCGGATGAAGAGAAGACGCGTGTAATCACCCCAAAAGGGTGTACTGCTACAAGGTGATGCCATTTTGGGTTGAAAAACGCAGGAGCAACTCACCAAAGGTTGGTAACCAAGATGTTTAGACACCTGATTGGCCGAACGGTGGAAGTTTACATCGACGACTGGTCGTGAAGACCAGGAACCAGAAGGTCATCTGGCTGACCTCAAAGCAGTTTTGAAATCCTGAAAGCATATCGGCTCCGACTCAATGCATCAAAGTGCGCATTTGGAGTTGGATCTGGTAAGTTCTTGGGATACCTGGTGACCAGAAGGGGCATTGAGGCCAACCTAGATCAGATCAAGGCCATCCTGGATTTAAAGAGCCCGACGTCGGCAAAACAGATGCAAATACTAACGGAAAGGGCCGCAGCCCTGAACAGGTTCATCAGCAGAAGCTCAGACAAGTGCAAACCCTTCTTCAACTTAGTGAAGAAAGCCATGGACTTCCTATAGACCGAGGAGTGCAAACCGCCTTGGCCGACCTGAAGAAGTATCTAACCACGGCTCCAGTCCTCTCAAATCTAGAACCTGGAGAGGAGTTATTTTTGTACTTAGCAGTTTCAGAATATGCAATAAGTGCAGTGGTAGTCGAAGAAGAAAAATGGGAACAAAGGGCTGTTTATAATGTAAGCAAAACTCTGGCCGATGCAGAAACGAGGTATCTACCCTAGAG
>JAPPVO010004343.1:0-19753 GCA_030407325.1 Camellia japonica | reverse complement strand
CCAAGGCCTCAAGCCGTTGGGGTGACGGACACATCACTGCCAAGGATTCAAGCCGTTGGGGTGACGGACACATTCACTGCCAAGGACTCAAGCCGTTGGGGTGAAGGACACATTCACTGCCAAGGATTCAAGCCGTTGGGGTGACGGACATCACTTCACTGCCAAGGATCAAGCCGTTGGGGTGACGGACACAATCACTGCCAAGGACTCAAGCCGTTGGGGTGACGGACACATCACTGCCAGGATTCAAGCCGTTGGGGTGACGGACACATTCACTGCCAAGGATTCAAGCCGTTGGGGTGAAGGACACATCACTGCCAAGGCCTCAAGCCGTTGGGGTGACGGACACATTCACTGCCAAGGATTCAAGCCGTTGGGGTGACGGACACATTCACTGCCAAGGCCTCAAGCCGTTGGGGTGAAGGACACATTCACTGCCAAGGATTCAAGCCGTTGGGGTGACGGACACATCACTGCCAAGGCCTCAAGCCGTTGGGGTGACGGACACAATCACTGCCAAGGACTCAAGCCGTTGGGGTGACGGACACATCACTGCCAAGGCCTCAAGCCGTTGGGGTACATTCACTGCCAAGGATTCAAGCCGTTGGGGTGAAGGACACAATCACTGCCAAGGTTTCAAGCCATTCATTGCCATTAGGTTGGAAAGGGCAATGATACCTGCAAACAAACTCTGACGCCTGCGTGTTGCCTGCAAAAGAGAGAAAAAGACGTCAAATACTTGCAAAAAAAAAAATCGTAATTCGTACAATTTCACTTGCACGAATCACGAGGGGGCAAGCTTTGATTAGATTAGATTAAAAAAAAAAAAAAGTTTGTTTATATATTTTTCTGGCTTTAATTAGATTAGATTAGATTCAAAAAAAAAAAAAAAGAACAGTTGCGGATTAGATTTAGATTAGATTCAAAAAAAGTCTGTTTTATTTTTCTGGCTTTAATTAGATTAATTTAGATTAGATTAGATTAAAAAAAAATGTCTGTTTATATTTTTCTGTTTTAATTAGATTAGATTTAGATTAGATTAAAAAAAAAGAAGGGTCTGTTTATATTTTCTAGCAAAATCTGTAGCAAGAAAAGTCTTTGGACTCATGAAAAAAAAAAAAAAAAAAAAAAAGAAGAAGAAAAAGAAAAAGAAAAAGAGTCTGTTAATATTTTGTTTTTTAAAACAAAATCTACTGCTACAAGGGTAGCAGGAGAAGTCTTTGGGCTCATGGCTAAAAAATAAAATAAAATAAAAATCAAGTGAAGGACATAATCTTGATCATAACATGACTCCAACGGCTGATTGAAAGTTTGGTAACTCCAATGAGGCTTGTCCTATTTAGATAAAGAAAAGTCATCCAAATAGTCTACAAAAAGATGGTGAAGGAGGTTCAAAACTTTTGGGATATAAAAAATATTATGAACTTATCATCCCGTTCTTTTCTATCAATTTATGCCTGCTCTACAAATGGTAATGCCAATTAGGTAGCGGTACGCAGTTTCAATCTCTTTGCCAGTCTTTGTATAAAAAAAATATAAAACTTTCAATTTCAAAAAAAAAAAAAAAAAAAAAAAAAAATGCTAATAAACAAATATATGCTGTTAAAAAAAGAGAAGTAACAAATAAGGAAGTATACCGGATTAAAAGGAATTTGAAGGATTTCTTTTGGTGCCTTCTTTAAAGTATAAGAAGAACAGCTTTTGTTGGAAAGAAAACAAAAAAAAAAGCTGGAAGTTGCTGGAAATTTTCTGGAAGCAAAAAATCTGCTGAAAAAAAAAATCTGCAAGGGAAAAAAGGGCTGCAAGGAAAAATATATGAATAGGTGTTATATAAAGCAAAAATCTTGCTTAAGAGAGGAGGTAGTGTTCTCCTAAAATACTTCAAACAAGCAAGAGTATAGGTAGGATTTGAAATACTAAGTAAGAGTTTGTGTAGGATTAGAAATCCTACCAATGCCAATCCATCCTATTTCATTTAGACAAAAACTCCTAATATATATATATATATATATAGTTGTAAAAAAAAAAAAAAAATCTAAACAAATAATAATGTGACAAATGGAGGCCCACAAAAGAAAAGGCCCAATTAAAAAATAGTGGCCTAGAAAAGGAAAGATCCATGATGGTCTAGAAAAATCCATGATGGCCTAAAAAAATGGTGGCAAGTTGGAGGCCCACAAAAGGAAATGCCCAATTAAATCTTGGACCTTACTCATGACCCTTTAAAAAAAATATATAAAAAAATTCAAGTCCATAAAAAGGACCCATGCAACAAAAATAAATGGCCCATGGACTATAAAGGGCAATTAACCCAAAAAAAAAAAAAAAGCCCAGGGATCAAAGCAAAGAAATAATCTCATCCAAGATCTAAAGATCAGCCAGATAAAAGTGCTAAATTGTCGTGACTCGCACAATTAAGAAAATTCACTTGTGCAAGTCACGAGGGGCATTTGTTGGCACATAAATTTTAACTAAATTTATGACACGTATAGAGCCTATGATAGGAAGGTTGCAGGTAATCACTTCCTAAAAAAAGATCAATATGATCCGTTGAAGTACATAAACAAAACGACGTTGTATCTCAACAATGACATGTGGAGCCTACGAAAGATGACACCTGTAGAGCCTACAGCAAGGATACCACACAGGATGAAATCCCAAAGATCAATCCGGTTAATCAAATATACGATTAACCAGATAGCGCTATTATTCAAAATTCAAATGGCTAATCAAATATACGATGGATCAGATAGCGTTATTATTCAAAAATGCAAATGGCGCTATCATTCAATTTGAAATTCAAATTGAAGATGAAGCATTCCTATCACTTGATGGCCCTCCATAAATATGAGGATCATCACACAAGACAGGGGATCGGAAAAAATCAGAAGTGAAAGATCAGAAAGAGAGAGAAAGAAATTGAGAGCTAAAGAAATCATTACAAGAAAGAAGAAGAGAAGCTAGAGAACTGAAGAGCCTACGCTAATAGCGATGAATAGGTAAAGGGTTCCAAACCCAGAATTGTATTTTGTATTCGAGGGTTCAAAACCCATAACAATTTTAATAAAATATTTATTTTTCTTAAATTGTCTTTTGTTGTTTATTTTGTTCTTCATTAATCGGAGGTTTCATTTGTATAAAATGTGTAATTAACGATCTGAAATACAGATCGGAAATAAGAACCTGCTATTCAAATAATCAACACTGTTTAGTCCAAAAACTAAACAGTAAACATTTGTAACATAAATTTTGAAATGTGTTGAAACACATCATGTTTTAAAATTTGTGTCTACAGCCACCGACCATGCAAGTCAGGCCACGTCAATAGAGGACCTTGCTCGGCGTCGTGTAGTCCATCAAGTCTGACGTTGCGTCAGCTCGGCCGTACTGCCCGATGCAAATCTTCCCTCTCAGGTGCTATCACAGTTCCAAGGCACAATGCCAACTATTTTGTGGAGCGACAGAGAATGAAGTGAACATGCAATTCATTCTCCTAGCAGCTAGGAACTCCATTTGAATTTGTTGCATCACATCATCAGTTTCCCACTTGAACCTGAGAAGAGAAAAAAGAAAGGTTCTCAAGGTCTCTCAAGAGCATGTTGCTTTTTCAACTAGTTAACCAACCACAAGAATGAGAGAGAAAAATAGAAGGCTTACCATAAAAAACTACTGTTTAACTTGTAATGCAAACTCAATGCGTTCAATGAGTTGGTTTGCATTCTAAGCCCCCTCCTGAATGTCATTAAACAGAAATGATTACAAAGAAAGCATAAGTCCTAAACCTCGAATCCAAAAGTAAATCAAAATGAGTACATCAGAGGATGGTGCTGGCACTATCCACTATTAAGTTTAGTACACATGACATAAATGCTGAAGGAAATTGTCAACTATTGGACATTTACATTATTGAAATATACTTTTCTAAGAACAAACCATTTCAGATATATCAAGCATTAACTAAGTAAATTTTTATGGAATCAAGAAACAATCAAGTTAACAATATAACTCGAGATTGCCCAAACAGTGGATCATGCTAGCATCTTCCCAGCCTGGGTGAAATATGCAAGTACTTAGCAAAGAGTGAAATCAAGTTACAGCATTTATCCCTTCCCCAAGCATGCGTGAGATAAAAACAAGAAGTCTAATATAATACTGTACTGGATAATCTAAATTATTATTCGTGACAAATGTAAGAATGGCATTGAAAGAAATAGAATTGGAGTTCCACTTACAATGCAATCATAGGGTTCTCCATCCTTAAATATAATGAAAGTGGACAATGCCTCTATTATGTACTTATCAGCAACACTAGTGTATTTCTCAGTATCAATTTTCACCACCTGGATCTTATCTTTCATTGAAGCACTAACTTCATTCAGAATAGGAACCATGAATTGACAAGGTCCACACCTGCAACATAAGTTCAAGTTGAATCTTTGAATTTCACTTCACTTTGCTTCATAAAAACCACCACATATTTCAAAACTCAACTCAATTTGGTTAGAGGCAACCTAGGCCTAAACTTTTTAGCATTTAACAATCTGTTAAATCAACTTGGATGAAAAGATTTCTATCAATTCTGAAAAATAAAAGAGATTATTGTTTTGCACTTTCTAACTTGAAACGTACATTTTCATAATAGTTTTGCCACTTCAGGTTCAAAGAAGCCAAAGACCCTGCAAAATTTTCACATACAATGTTGTTTATTGTGCTGTATTAAAAGACTAACTTCTACAATGCAACACAAAACCTTTATACAAGACAAGACAATACTTTTTAATTTTGTTATTTCTTTCTGCAAAAAGCACGAATTATGTTACAGTGGATAAGTTTTCAAAATCTATTTCAAAAAATTTATCAAAAATCAGTTCGGTGAATAAAAAAAATCAGAAATTCATTATTTTCACATGACTCTCTCTCTCTCTCTCTAAATGAAAATAATTTTAGAAAATGAAATTTATTTTTGTTGTTGTTTTTTTTTTTTTTTGGTCAAACTAATTTGTAATTTTTTGAAAGATTTTCAAAAGCAGATTCTAAAAACTCAATCAAACAAATACTCAGGACAAAAAAGTCAATAGTGTTGGTTGGGGCTAAATTCTGAGTGAATCCATAACAAATCCGGAACTCATGTTAACTCATCCTTGCACCAAGTGAAATGCATTGATACAGAAGACATAAAACAAATTAAAAAATCAATGAATCTACATGACTTTGAGGAAGAATTCAACTTACAGGCATAAACAAGCCCCACATAAACCATCAGAAGTTCAATACTCAATCATCATCAACACTAATCATAATTTCTTGAACATAACAAGTTTCAGATTGATGAAAGCAATATTGCTTAAGAAAAGTGAAAAAATAAAAGTAAATATAGTGTTTAGGCAAATGAATGTACACCAATGTAGCAAAAATCTAACTTGTAATAGGAACCTGTAATAGTATTTCAATTAGCAAAAATCTACACTAGTGACGAGTTCCAAAAAATGAAAAACAAAAAGGAGAGTATTTCAATATTGCAAGAACATTTTTAGGGACAAACTGCACAATTTTAAAAGAGTGGACAAGGAAAAGCTTATGATATCTAAATTTTCCATGATCAAAACAATTGCTGGTAGAACACATCAAGATATATAGTCATGAGGAAACTCTGAATAGCAATTCAATAGAACACGAACACAATCCACAAAGCTGCACAAATTAGAATTTACATATGCCAGTGTGCTCATCTAAAAAATATAATACTGGGGAAAAATTTACAGTACCCTCCATGAATTTAACAAGTAAGCTTGTAATAATGATCAGAAACCACTTACAATAGTCTTTATTATTGGGAGAGGCTGCTTGCAATCAACTATATGTCACAAAAAGGGAACTTATCCTGTACTGGAACATCTTTTCTTCCACTTTGCAACAGAAATCTTCAGTAATGGCTGGTGACATATTGCTTGCCATGTTGATGCATCCAAGAAGTTCGCAAGCACCAATGCGAGGGACAAAATTCTGTACATAGTGTCAAACACTAAGCTTTCACCAACCTGATTTTCTGCATTCATACGAACTGTAATATTTTCCTGTTTCTATTTGATGTATACACTGTTGTTTTTTTTCTTGCTATTTGTTTCTGTTCTATTTCAACACTGTCATAGAATCACAAAATAGTGTCTGTGTTTTTCTTCCTAATACAGATTTTGCTTTTCAGTTTTCTGCTTCAAACAGCATCTGTGTTTTCTGTGTTTGGTTTATACAAACACAGTTGTGTTTCTGATTTGTTATAATTCTGTTTTACACATTACAATAGCACACAACAATAGTGTTTTTCTTCCAATAGCTTTGTAGTTGTTGAATGTCAAGAGGAGATGTTTCTTATTTATTTTGGGCTGCTATGTATTGAAGGGTGGTTTTCTTAGTATCATCTTGTGGGATTTTCTGTTTTTATAGAGGGTTTTCTAGTTGGTGTCGTGCCAACTTACTTTATTTGTCTTCTTGGCTTTGGTTATTCTGATTGATGGGTTGTATGTACTAACTTAGTTGTGATTTACTTTTTTGCAATGATGCTAATGAGCTTAGCTTTTTATTGATGTAATTTTGTTATCTTTTGCTGCATCAATAAAATTTCACCTTTTTTTTCCGATCGAAACAAAATAAACAAAACACCAATGTCATATTGCAGTTTGTGGGAAAAAAATGTAAAGAACTCACTATTGTTGAAGAAGAATTGGTTCTGTCACACCCCACTTTTTATTACTCGAAAACATTACCAAAGCCTGTAAATTTAGGTCCATATTTTTTTTTTTATATATACATTTACAAATGTCTATTACACTTGAGTAATAGAATCACAAAGATACTGTTCTCCCTCTCTCAATAAATACAACAACAATAATACATGCCAAGCTTCTGCCGCGAAGCTACAAATAAATAATTACAAATACAACTCCACTACCTTTACATCTACTAAGAAAGCTATACAAATGAACTGAAGAACTCCATAAATCTTCAATCAAATAACCCAAACTTTCTTCCTGTAAAAAGATTAAACAACGACGGGGTGAGCACTAATGCCCAGTAGGAATCTCATAGTTCTAAATCAATAACGACACACAGATATAAATGATCATGCATGCGGGGTGATACAATATAGTAGGGTGACATTTCATAATCTCAAAATATCATAAGTAAGGTATCTTTTTCTCAAAAACAATTTAAACGCTTGTAAGAAATACCTTCAGCCATTAAAATCATCCCTTAACTTTAGAAAAACCATAGATCCTTGTGAAACAACCATATTTAAGAAACAACATCATTTAAATGTTATTAACCAATTTCCCAAACATTTCTCAATTAATTTTCCATTGTAATACTCTTCTTTTCCTTCCATTCTTCTTTTCTACTCTTCACTTTAACTTAAAACCCCATAATTTCAAGTTCAAGTTCCTTTTCGACTCGCCAACAATTCTCCTCTACTCATTTCACCCCGTTAATTACATCCGCAAAGTTTCATTTCAAGAAAACACAATGTTAATAAACCCTTCCAAGCCAATCCTTTATTTAATTAAGGAACAACTCTCACAATTTACTTTTATTAACACAACTACTTCGTTAAGTTTATCATCATAATCTATAATCCTTATATCTATTTTTTTGGTTCCCATTATTTACAAATAATGCCCATGCACATTTCCTCTTTAAACCAAATTATACATCAATATGAAATTTCACAAATTCATCACAAGCAACAAAAAAAAAACATCATCAACTCAACTTACCTCTCAACACATAGCTCAACACAATCCACCTTTTGCCGCTTACTACGGCGGGATGTGAACTCCCAAAAACCATTTTCGAAAACCAACCATTCTTTTAAAATAAATTTCCAAGTTTTGTAGAGTATTCTCACAAAGTATGTACATAGTTATGCTTTTTCCTCAACGCAAAAGTAAATGTAAATGCAATGCTATGCCAAGATAAATCAATGAGGAAAAACATCCGTTCCAATGCATTGTTTCAAAATCACCATGTTCTCAATGTCATCATGTGATTCAATTTCAATTGTTCAAAACTTAACAATTTATTTCAAGGGCGGTAAATACAACTCTGGTAATCTCTAGGTCAGTGTCTGCAAGTAGACTATACAAGTACTACCAATTTGTCATTTTTACCAGTATCATCTGGAGGGCTCGACACCCATTCTTTGTCATTTTTACCAGTCACAAGCTGGAAGGCTCGACACCCATTCCTTGTCATTTTTACCAGTCACAAGCTGGAAGGCTCGACACCCATTCCGTCATTTTTACCAGTCACAAGCTGGAAGGCTCGACACCCATAATCCACACTACCTGTCAAGACTTACCACCGTATTTACCAAAAACCATTTCATGAAAACTCATTTCTCAACATTCTTTCTCAATGCAAGTTTTCAAATCAACTTTCAAAGTTTAATGTAATCAAATGATTTGATATGACAATGCAACCATAACAATACAATGCAATAATTCTTCCATTTCCAATTCTTCCACACAATACTACCATTGTGATCAAAATTTCCATTTCTCCTTTCTATGCAATTTCACAAGATGAATAAATATACATTTATTTCAATTAATCCAAGGGATAGCATAATTCCCACCTTTTAAACATTTCCCACAACTTAGTCACTTCAAGACTATATCAATACTTTCAAATAACAATTTCCAAAGTGAGTAACAATTCTCATACTTCTTCAAAATTTAATATTTATAAAATATAAACAAGAAATTTTCCAAACATAATTTATTTTAGCATTTAAAATAAATATAGCAATATCAACTATGGATTTTTAACTTCTCTTTTAAAAATTCCAAATTTCTAGGTTTCTCACCAAAACCATCCATCTTCAAATATTTGACAAGATTTCACCAAAACATCTCCCTTTCATCAACATAGTTCCAAAAACCCCCAAATTTCTAGTAAACCCACTTTGAAAAGCACTCTTTTTCTTAAATCAACAACAAGTTTTCAAATATAACCAAATTCCAATTAAACTTGTACACATGTAATTCAACCTACAAATTTCATAATTCTACTTTCAATTTGGGCCAAATAATTGATTATCCTCATAAATCAACCTAGGGTTTCTAGATAATCTAGAAATTTCAAGAAAAATTCCAACTTCTTAACCCATTATTTTCTTCTTCCAATTTTCCCCTTGATTATACATCCTAGGTTCCTAATCCATAATCTAAACCCAACAATAACACCCCAAACTCTTCAAATCCGAAATCCCCCAAATTTCCATAATATAATTCTATATGCTCAAAATGTAGATTTTGCATTTATATACTCCAAAATACCACAAATCTATCTATTAATGTAAGCATTGAAGGAGAACTAGGACCCCTACCTCAAGAACCAAGCAAGAAAAGCAAGCTTTGAGAAGAATCCTTCGAAATCCCAAATTCCAATCGGTTGAAAGTGTTGATCTTCTCTTGTTCTCCATTCTTGATGCAAGAACCATGGTGGATTGTTGATCAAAGTAGAGCAAATCAAGGTTTTGGGGGCTAGGGTTTCGGACATGTAGGAGGGGAGAAGAAGAGAGGAAAAGAAAATGCAAGAAATAATCAAAAAACACGTTTTTGAGCTGCTGTCCCGCTATTCCCGCTCGAGCGTCCATATTCTCGCTCGAGCGTACCTGCTCCCAGCACAGATTTCAAAACTTCGAACATGTATAACTTTTTCATACGGACTCCGTTTTAGGTCGTTCTTGTGTCCAAATTGAAGCCCCGGAAATAAGCTTTCCAATGGTTCTAACCTCACATCCAAATTCAAAGTATGAAAGGAGAAAAGGGCAAAAGAGTGACGGCTGGTCAAAAACTCAAACTCCAAACTTGGGGCTTTTTATCTAATCTTATCCAAATACCTTGTTAAGACTTCAATTAAGGTTCCAAACATCACCCAAGGGTCCTCAATTATAATATTTAAAGTCCACTCGTCAACCCATCAATATCAAGAGTCCAACAACCGTACAAGTTTTAAGGTGACGGGCACCACTTTTCATCAATCCAAAGTGAATCAAGATCTGAGTCATTACAGGTTCACAATAATCTGTTTAAGCTATGTTACATGAATTTGGATATGTGTTGGGTGTGGATATTATTCCAAGTGTCGGATAAATCTAATTTTCATTTCTCACCCCCCAAAGATAATACTACCACACACAAGATTTCATACTTTCTTAAAATACAATTTTCATTTAGGATATGTTTGTTTTGACATAAAATGTTTTAACATTTGCCGTTATTAGGTTAAACAAAAAATAAGTAAAATATTTTAGGTCATAATCCCCCAAAATGACTTGCCATTAAAGAATCTCTAAGTTGATTTTAGAAAGTTTACTTCCAATTAAACCCTTCCAACACATTGATTTTTCAAAAGGTAAAATTGTGGCTCATCATGGGCTTCTACTCTTTGATACAATATATGTATATATTTTTTTTGTTTCAAAGTGTCAACTAAACACCAACTAACAAATCAAAAAATAATAATAATAATTTTGTACAAAATTAATTTACAAGAAAAATATTTTACGTCAGATAGTTGGAGCCTGCCTGAGTAGTATTTCACCAATTTAGAATGAAAAATGCTACATATAATCATATTTTTTACTTACTTTGCTTACTTCTACAAACAAGTGAGTGGACCCATATATGTTTATAAATATGAACTTTATTACTTTGTGTTTAGAAGATAAGAAATGAGATTATGTATAGGATTCTTCATTTAGAACAGTGCATGCAACGAAACTTTCAAGATCTAACCAGCCTCAAAATTAATGAAGAAAATGTCTAAAACCTTAACATCACTCCTAAGTTTGATTCTAATGACGTGATTTGTTATTGTAAGTTGTTGATTTTATTTAGATTGTATTTGGATTAATAATTTTAAGAGGAATTTGAAAATGAAAATGTGACAACAAAATTAACTTATATTACATTCACTTTTTCCTTCCTACTTCATTTCTCTTCATAAATTCTTCCTCAAATCTTTGATTTAAACATAGTCATAAAAATCAATCAATTAAGATTCAACCTTCAACATCCCGCCACATGTCAATAAATTTAAGGGTGATGTTTTTGGCCATAAAAAAATCATTACTCAATAAATAAATGGTTAATTACATTTTCATTTTCATTGTATAATTTTATTTAAATTTCACTTTAGCCTTCGTTTGGGAAGTGAGTTGGCTTTTTGGCTATTTTAGCCTAGGGCAAAAAAGTTCGTTTGGGTTGGGCTTTTTTGACTTTTGCGAGAGAAAAAATAAAATAATTATGGTTTGGTTGTAACATTTTATCTTCTTGGCTTTTTAACCTATTTTGCCTTTTTGTGACTATTTTAGCCCCAAATTGACATGCCAAACAAACTATAGTTTTAAATTGCTATCAACTAAGATCCAACCTTCAACCTCCACGTGTTTATAAATTTAAGGGTGATGTTTTGGGCATTAAAAAATCATTACTCAATAAACAAAGAGTCTTTCACCTTTATAATTTGATTCAAATTTCACTTTAGTTTCTATAGTTTTAAATTTAACAATTTGGTCCTACACTTCTAGTGTAATTTTAATTTAGTTGTACCGTTCAAATTGGAGGTTAAAATTAACAATTTTGGAATATTTATTAATTTTCTAAGTTGTACATGCAACCAAAATTAACAAACAAAAAAAAAAAATAGATGAAGAAAATTAAAATTAACAATTTTGGAACACTAGTCAATTTTTTAAGTTGTACACGTAGATAAAATTAACAAAAATTTAGACGGAAATACCAAATTGAAAATGAACTTAAAGTGTAAGGATTAAATTGTTTAAATTGAAACAATAAAAAAACTAAAGTGAAATTTAGATCAAATTGTAGATGTGAAAAATATAATTAATCCATAAATAAATTAAGAGCATATTAAAAAAGTGACAATTATCTGACAGTGGTGTTAAACAAAAAAAGTTATAAATTAATTAAAAAAAATTAATTGTAATAATTAATATTTATAATATTTATCACTTTTTGTAATATTTTTTCTGACTCCCACTGTCATGTTATTTGCCCATTAAAAAGAAGTAGAAGTGCGTACCTGATTGAGGAAGTTGCGCGGCCTCATATTGATACACCAAATATTCCAACATTTGACCTTCTTAAGGAGGAGTGAAAATTATTATGCTCTTATTCAAATCCATTCAGTTCATCATATTGATACACCAAATATTCCAACATCTTCCCCCTTTGACCTTCTTAAGGAGGAAGTGGTTGAGTGAAAATATTAATAAATAAAGATGAATGGATTTGAATGAAAATTAATTACCAGCAATGTTATAGATAATTTTATTTTTTATCTTTTATTTATTTATTTATTCCTAAACACAAAACTAAACAAGCTCACATCAAACCTATTTATTTGAATCTAAATCTAGAAAAAGTTAAAAAAAATAAAATAAAATTATAGGCAACATTTTCTCTTATTTAATTGTTGTTTGAAAATATTTTTTAAGGTGTTGAGCAAATACGTGAGTGGAAAGTTCAAAATATTGTAGTGTCGAATTCAGAAAAAAGACTGTAGGATACATCTTTAAAAAAAGCAGAAGTGTGTACCTGATTAAGGGGAAAGGCCCTTAGGATACACCCTTACAAGGCAAAGGAGGGAAGCTAGCCGATCCACCTAAACCGTCGGACTTTCACTTGAGTTAGTAAGAAAAGGAGTAAACTCCTTTACCAATTAGGATGGTCCCTTGGTGGACAACATTTGATCTTTATCTTTTTTATTAAAGAGAGAGAGAGAAAAGTGGTTGAGCGAAAATTATTAATAAATAAAAATGAATGGATTTGAATGAAAATTAATTAGCAGCAGCAATGTTATAGATAATTTTATTTTTTATCTTATATTTTTTTATTCCTAAACACAAAAACTCACATCAGACCTAGTTATTTGAATCTTTAAAAAAGTCATCCAAAAAAAAAAAAGAAAAGAAAAAAAAAATAGAAATAAAATAAAATTGTAGGTAGCATTTAATTGTTGTTTGAAAATATTTTATAGGGTGTTGAGCCAATACCTGAGTTGAAAGTTCAAAATATTGCAGTGTCGAATGCAGAAAAAAGACTGTAGGGTTGTGTTGGACCAACAGTGTGTTGATCAAAGCTGAGTTCAGAATCCGTATGTAGAAGGGGGATGCGAGCAATCTTATGCCAGTCTTGTCCTTGATCCCTGAGGCAACGAGGTTTCAGCAGTAGACACTCGGAGATTTCCAGCAGGAGGAGGGAGGTTGGAAGCCCTTCTTCTGGCAAGGATTGGAGTTGAGGGCACCCGGCAATCCTCATGTTTTTTAGAGAGCCAAGATGCTCAAGGCCCTTCTTGTTGAGCGATTTGAGATTTGGTAGAGATTGGATACAGAGCGATACGAGAGTCGAGGGCAACAGACCCTCCTCTGGAAAGGACTGTAGCACATCTTCTTCATATTCTCCGGAGATTATAAAGTGTGTAAGATAAGGGAGTCTTTGCAAATCCCACTCTTTCCGGCGACCCACAAGTTTCGCACATTCCCAGATTTCAAGACCATGTAAGCTGGAGGGCAGACCCCCTTCGGAAAACGACTCAATTCCTGGGCAGTTATATATACTCAATGATTGAAGAGATGTGAGGCTATGCATTCGATCGGGCAACGACTTCAGCTTCTCGCAGTTCCATAGCTGAAAGGTTTTCAAATTGGGAGCAATTAATACTTGTTGCGAAAAAGATTCCATATTAGAACACCCAGCCAAAGAAAGCCATTCCAGTGATGCAAAATTTTGAAATCCAAGCCTGTTTAGAGTTGAAAGAGTCTCAAAATTTCTGACGTCTTTGATGTTTAGAGTTCGAAGCTTTGGAAACAATCCTAGTGGTAGAGATGAGAGAGAATCACAGTTTTCCAATGACAAATATTCCAGAGATGTATAGCACTTCTCCAACTCCTCAAATTGTGGGAAAACTAGTTTTGGACAGTCCTTAACTTCCAAACGTTGAAGGCATTTGCTGAGACACATCACTCTCTCTGGCAAACAACGTATGGCCTTACAACTGATGATTGTAAGGCGCGTAAGCATGGGCGGCAACCTTGTGTCTGGAAATGACAACAGGTCTGGGCATCCCTCTATCCTCAAATCCTTCAGATTTGTTAAGGTACAAAGTTCGGGTGTCAATTCATTCAAACTTGTAGATGAAATAACCAATTCTACAAGAGAAGACAAACCTTGCCATCCCAATTCTACCCCATCGCAACCCCGCAATACTAATCGATTTGCAACACAACTCCTTGGAAGTGAAGCCGTAAGCCCTGGGCAATCCCTAATCTCAACTCTCACACAAGATGGAATGTGTTTGGGTAAGCCTCCAATCAGCTTTGGACAGTTGATGACCCGAAGCTCTTGAAGGTGAGAGAACTCTCCATCATCTAATATATACCATTCCTCCCAATCCAACATTTCGGAAAAAATCAGAGTCTCCAGAGATTGAAATGGTTTACTTAAAGAACAATCTCCGTAGAATTTAGGATCCACCTTTCTTAAACTATGCATCCCTGAAATGGTAAGATGTTTCAAAGAGGGCAATTGACCAAGCGATGGCAAGAGAACACAATGCTCACAATCCTTCAGACGTAAAGACACCATATTACAGAATGATTGATCTCCCAACCATTCCGGAAATCTTGTGCCTCGATACCTGTTTATCTCAAGCTGTTTCAAGTTTGTATGAGGTTGCAGTTTGTCAAGTACAGCTCTTTCACTTTGTGAATCATTAGTAATTCCACTATCCCATCTCAACACCAAAGTTTCAAGGAGGTTTTTCTCCTTCAGCTTTGCTTCCATTGCATCTGTGCAACTTGCTATATTTTGCAAACGTGAAATGGAGAGCCTTCCACGGAGATGACGAAACTCCTTCAACTCATTAATTCTTGACCCGCTACAATTTCCCACTACAAAAGCAGTTAATGTTTGAAGTTCTTTTAATCGACTCATTTTCATTGGCATCTCCCGTAACTTATAAGTTCCACTGATATCAAGATGACGCAACAAAATTAATTTTCCAATCTCTGTTGGCAAGGTAGCAAGATTATAGCAATTACGTAGCAGCAATGTTTGTAAATTATACAGGTTACAAATAGATTCTGGCAATTGTCGGATTTTTGTGTAAGAGAGATCCAAATAGCGTAGATGTATCATATTGCCAATTGAATGAGGCAATTCAAAAATCTCATAATATGGCAAAGACAACACCCTTAAGCATATTAGTCTCGACAAAATAACGTCCAAAACCATTTTAGTCAACCAGCAGTTGTAAAAATGTCTACGTCGTATTGGTAGGAAAGTCCTTAAAAACTTAGCCTCATTGATTGCCTGGAATCTTTGAAAGTCGTCAAATATGCCTCTAGCATATGAGAAATGGCGTACTTTTTCAACAATAATATGTGGCTTGTCATCATCTAACCTTGAACAGAAATCTCCAGACACAGATTGAGCTAAATCATTAATAAGATCATGCATGACAAAACAAGATTCTCTGACACTTTGCTGAAATAATGACATTGACTACAATTCATTGAAGCATTCATAACCTACTTCTTCCATTGTTGTGTTACTTCTTGGCTTCAGAAAACCTTCTGCTATCCATAACAAAACTAATTCCTCCATTTTAAATTCGTAACCTTTGGGAAATATGGAACAATAAGCAAAACATCTCTTTAAATGTGAAGGGAGATAATGATAGCTCAATCTTAAAGATAGAAGAATGTTATCCTTTGGCAAATCCCAAATAGCACTTTTCAATATATTGCTCCAATCCTCAGCATCTCGTTTGGAGCGCAAAAGGCCTGCCAATGTTTTTGTAGTTGAAGGCAGACCTTTGCATTTTTTCACGATCTCTTTGCCAATATTTTCAAGTTTTGGATGTGAATTGAAATCTCCCTTCTCAAATGCATGTTTGGCAAACAATTTCCAGCAATCTTCAAATGGCAATTCCTGCAACCGATGAATAGGAACAGTTTGCATGACAGAGGCAACTCTCTCATTGCGCGTTGTAACAATAACCCTACTCCCATGTGCGCCATATCTAAAAGGACAACTCAAGCTGTCCCAGTGATCATAGTTCTCGTTCCAAACATCGTCCAAGACGATAAGAAATTTCTTCCCACTCACCAACTCCTTCAGCTTGACTTGAATCATATCTAGGTTCTTGGCATCACAAGTTTGTTGAGTAATTGCCTCAAGAATTACTTGGTTAACCCTTAAAACATCAAATTCATTAGAGAGACAAACCCATGCTTTCATTTCAAAGTGATTGCACACTCTGTGATCATTATATAAAAGTTGAGCAAGGGTGGTCTTGCCAACCCCACCCATCCCCACTATTGGAATCACATCTATCTCATTACTACTACCACTTGCCTCATCATCAACAGGGAGCAACAACTTCATTATATCCTCCTTGTCAACATCCCTTCCATAAACACGTGATTCATCGACCAAAGAAGAAGTTTGCGATCTGTGAAACAAGTTATTATGTCCAACAACTTCTCTCAAACCAAGAACATCTTTTTCTTTTGCAAAATATTCTAATCTATCGATGATCTCCTCTATCCTGGACTCTATTCCCGCATCAAACAAACTAGCAGTAGTAGTAGGTGTCAAGGTGAGGGGGTTTAGACTTAGTACCTGGCTTAGGTCGATGCTGATGCTGATGCAGCTTTGGAAGTCAGCTTCTAACTTGGACCGCAAAGCTTCAGTAGCAATTTCATCTACTAAGTCATCTGCATGGTAGACAACATCTTTAAGCTCTTCCACCCATTCTTTCACCGCTGGATTAGTGATTTGCTTGTCCTCTGCATCATTGAGCACCGCACTAAGTCCCAGCAACGATAGCTTGAGCTTCCTGAGAAGGAGGAGGACTCTATCACCATGGTTTTTTCCACGGAAGAAGTTAATGACCTCGCGAGAGGCCAACCGATCAAACAACACTTGAAGGGTAGCTGAGAGAAATGCCCCCCCAACCAAATCAGCCATGCTTTTCTTTTCTTTTCTTTTCTTTGCAAAGGAAGGAAACAGAGACCTGGGGTTGCAATGCAAGGAATGGAACGAAGAACAGTTTGCTCCGTCAAAGCCAAAAGTCTCTGTTTTCTAATCTCTCAATTTTTTTCGAATAATTAAAAATTAATTTCAAACACTCGCCATTATTTTTGAATGATTTTTCAAACACTCCAATCTACCTTCAGTTTAATTTCAAATACTCACCATAAAATTTTTATTATATTAACTCAAATAATAAAAAAAAAAAAAACATTATATTTAATTAAAAACAAAAATAAAACCTCTATTAGCATTAAAATTTTATTTTACGTTTAACAAGTTAGATATAGTTTATGTAAGATTAAAAAATGTCATTAAAATTTTATTTTACGTTTAATAAAATATGTAAGTAATTTTTTATCGGGAATTTTTTTTCAAGGTTCATGATATCAAGATTTTATAAAATAAATGAAATAAAATATTTTCATAGTAGTTGGGATTTCTCAACATTTTCACAGAGAAAATTCGATTCACAGAAATTTGTGCCCAATTCAGAGAAATGACCCCCACATAGAGAAATTTCAGTTTTAACAAAGAAATTTATCTTATTTCATAGAGAAATTTCATCGAGGGACCTTAGTTAATAAAAAAAATCTTTGACCTCTCATATTATACAAAGTTGAAGAAAGATGTTTCACTAATTTTCTCATTGTATTATGAGGTTGAGTCATATACACGTTTTTGTTCATAAATAATCAATATGAATCCGATAATTTCGTCTACAATTCAAGGCGTACTATTATTCCTTGGTAAAAAAATTTAGTAAATGTTATTGGTAAACATTGCTCACTGGGTTAGATTAGGGTTTTAAACAGAACAACCACTTCGGCCTGCATTCAATCGAGCCAGAGAAAGGGAGAGGAATGAGAGCAATAGAAAGAGAAAAGAGCGAGATGAGCAAGGGAAGAGATGGAAGGAAGGAGTAGCTGAAGAGAGAGAGAGAGGGCGACATAGAGAGAGACGAAAGTGAAAGTAGAGAGAGAATACATATGAAGAAAATCGAATAGAGATCGGTCAATTAGTTGCTCTAGTGTCTAATTTTTCAAAATTAAAGAATTCAATGGTCAAGATCAATTTGTGTAATTTAATGACCAATAATAAAGGTGCATAAGATGTGCAATTCTTAAAGGATTGCACACTGCAAGAGGACCTTCTTAGATACCAAACAAACAAAGTCAAAAGTAAAAAAATTATGAAATATATATATATATAGGAAAAACAAGAAAATAAAAAACAAAGGAAAATCAAAGGAAGAAGAAAAGCGAAAGCAGAAGGAAAGAGCAGTGGGTCATGCGTCGGCGGCGAAAGAGGAATGCCCACCGCCCAAGTCCAACGCGTGTTCCGTTTTCACATTTATGGACCCCTTTCAGAGATAATCTAAGGAGAAATTACCAGGTTATTCCATAAGTTTAATAAAAAAATTATATTAATATCTATATAGTTTATCACTTATCTCAACTCTATTTTCCCATAATTTAATCACGTCACAATTTTGCTAATAGACAACAATGTGGGACGAGATAATTAAATTAAGATTGATAAATAATTTTTAGGTAAATTATAAATACACTTTATGAGATTTGTTTAAAATAAAAAATGTCCCATGTGATTATGAGAACATTTAAATTATAAATATTTTATTGTTATAATTTTTTATTTAACAGAATTAAAAAAAAAATTCTAACTACTTTACTATAGAACAATAAAATTATCAGAATTGTTAATTAAAATATATTTTTAAAATTATTAAAAATTGTTAATTAATTTAATAATTTATTAATAAAAATGATCATTTGTATGTTAGAAATTTGAAAATTTAAGCAAACTTTTGTAATTTACCTATAATTTTTTATATGTCAATTATCATAACAACATGCTAGAAATTTGAACCTTTAGGCAAGCTTTAGGAGGTGATTCGTAATTTACACTATAATTTAATTTTTTTTATATGTCAATGTTATTAGGGTGAATTACACTAACAATCCCTATAGTTTAGAACTCATGTCACTTTGATCAATGACTTTTCAATTGTGATACATTTGATCTCTAATTTTGAATCTTATTTCAAATAAGGACAATTAAATATACCATTACTTAATTTCAAGAGCAAAGTCGTCAATTTGATAAAATATAAACTAATTTGACAAAAATAAATATCAAAAAAATATTTTTGAATTTTTAAAAATTATTTCTACCCCCACCAAAGATAAAATTATGTAAAATTGATAAATCTTTTACATATTTATTTATTTATTTTTACCAAAATAAATTTTATTATGTGTTTGGATGATAATCATATAATGGTGGTTGTTAGGCTTTTAATGTGTAATCAAATATTTAATATATGAAATATTTTTAGTTTTGGATTTTTTTTTAATTTAATGGATTGGTTTAATAATGATATCAAAGTTGTCACTATATTTGACTTTTGAAAAAATAGAAACTAATTTAATGAAAATAAAAACAATCACCCATTACATGATCATCATCCAAACACATAATAGAAATTAATTTGGTAAATAAATAAATGCGTAAAAGATTTATCAAGTTTATATAATTTTATCTTTGGTGGGTACAAATAATTTTTAAAAATTCAAAAATATTTTTTTTGACATTATTTTTGTCAAATTAGT
>JAPPVO010004342.1:0-20117 GCA_030407325.1 Camellia japonica | reverse complement strand
AAATGGGTCAGTCATCTATGTCTCTTTTGGGAGTTCGGCCAAACTCGGAGTCGACCAAATGGAAGAACTAGCATGCGGTTTGAGAGGAAGCAATTGCCACTTCTTGTGGGTGGTCAGAGCAACAGAAGAGTTCAAGCTTCCAAAACATTTTGTGGAGGACACAAACGAGAAGTGTTTTGTGGTGTCATGGTGTCCTCAATTGGAAGTTCTAGCACACGAGGCGACGCATTGTGGGTGGGATTCAACTTTGGTAGTCCCAATGGTGGCAATCCCACAATGGACAGACCAAAGCACAAATGCAAAATATGTCATTGATGTGTTGGGATGGGAGTCCGGGGTTCAACGCGAAGAGAGCGGAATAGTGAGGAGAGAAGCGGTAGGGGGTTGCATAAGGGAAGTGATGGAAGGGAAGAGAGGGAGAGAGATTATGAGCAATGCAATGAAATGGAGAGAATTGGCAATGGAGGCAGTTGATGAATGTGGTAGTTCAGATAGGAGTATTGATGAGTTTGTTTCTAAATTAGTCCACTCCTAATTAAGCATGTTTGTGAATCAGTTACCTGTATACAAAGAGAAATGCTAGATTTCATGAAAAGTTTTAAGGAAAACTATCATGAAAACTGTCTGCACCGTTAGATCGTTAGATCAGATATGATCTCATGATCCAACGGTGCAGATGAATTTTCATGATGATTTTCATGAAAAGTTTTCATGAAACCTAACATGACCCGTATACAAATTAGGATATGGTTTTTTCCGCTCTACAATAAACTAGAACATGCTGGTCGATTTGGGCCCATCATAGGGCTCACTTTTATGATAGAAAAATGATTTGCTTATATTCTAAGATTATGTGCGTAAATTATTTATGAAAGAAAAAAAAATGATTTATTCGTTAATCCTAGTACATGATTTATCATTAAGCAAATGAACAACACGTATGATTTTTAAAATGGGTTAATTACATTTTTAATTCTCAAATTATGAGCCTTTGTGCCATTTTAGTTCTTAATTTTAAATTGTATGTCAATTTAATTTCCAATGCATAAAAGTGTTTCGATTTGGTCTCCAATATTTAAAGGGCAAAATTCGCTTTATCCCCTTATAGTTTCGCTTCGAAGCACTTTACCCCCTATGGTTCAAATATAGACAGAAACCTTCCTTATGATTTTGAATTAAAGTACTATGGTTAGTTTTTCTATGAAATATAATGGAAGCTGTGTCACACTCTCTCAAATTGAGAGTGTGCAATGCAAAAGTCCCAAGTCAAAATCAAAATGTGAATCAAATGTCAATAATAACCTCATATTCATCCTATTTTCCAAATTAAATCTTAATCCTAACCAAACCCTACCCCTAAGTGTCATCTTTTATTAAAAAATAATAATAATTTAATTTAAAATGTTATTAAATGAGAAATTGGGTAAAAAATTAAATAGTAGATTAAGGTAATTTTATGATAATAAATTAGAGTAATTAGGTTAATTTATGTTTAATTTAATATATGTATATATATGTAAATGTTTAATTTAAAATATTATTGAATAATAAATTGGCTTAAAATTATGGTAATAAATTAAGATATTTAGGTTAATTTATTATTGAAGTTGTTAAACATATATTTATATGTTTAATTTAAAATGTTATTAAATAAGGTAATTTTATAATTAGGTGTGTTTTGCTTAATTTATAATTTAATTTGTTAAATATATACATTCATATGTTTAATTAAAAATGTTATTAAATAAGGTAATTTTACGGTAATAAATTAGGGTATTTATTTAAATTTATGATTTAATTAATTATATATGTGTGTGCTTATTTTAAAATTTTATTAAATAATAAATTAGATTAAAAATTAAAAATTAGATTAAGATAAATTTAAGGTAATAAATTAAGGTGTTTGGTTAATCTTATGGTTTAATTTATGGTAATTTTGTATTTAATTTAAAATGTTGTTAAATAAGAAATTGGGTTTAAAAAAAAAAATTAGATCAAGGTAATTTTATGATAATAAATTAGGATGTTTAGTTTATTATGATTTTATTTGTTAAATATGTTATTAAGATAGAAAATTATATATATTAAAGGGGGGGGAGAGAGAGAGAGAGAGAGAATGAATAAATTATAGGGGTATTTAGGTAATTTTGTCTTTATTCATACCGAGTTAACTTTGCACTTCAGTCCAAAATCATAATGGATTCTTTACCTATATTTGAATTGTAAGAGGGTAAAGTGCTCCAAAACAAAACTATAGGAAATAAAGTGAATTTTTTTTTTTATATTTGTGTTAATCTCATTTCTAATGTATTAAAAATATTTCAATTTAATTCTCTAATATTTAAATTATTTTTTGTAACACAGTTAAATTAGAAAACTAAATCAAAATACTTTTCCGGTTCTGCTAACAAGTGTCCCATACACTTGTTAAGGAATAATAGTAAACAATATTATATACATTGACTTTATATGCCATGCATCATTTATCTTCATAGTTTTTAACACTAATAATAAATGTTCTGAATACTTTTTGAATCACACTTCTTAATCTTATTATTTTTATGGGTTTGGGGTGTACCTCATTTTGTGGTGTAGTATGGATTTATTTTTATAATCTGAATCGTTCATGTTGTAAGGTTTGTTGAGTACTTCATGCCTACCAAAAATCATATTAATCGGATACCAATAACTATATGATTGATAACCAAAAAAATAAACAAAAAGTTTTTCTTTTGCAAAATAGTATAAAACTATGCATTTTGATCATATAGTTATTGATATCCGATTAATATGATTTTTGGTAAGCTTGAAGTACTCAACAAATCCTACAAAATGAACGGTTCAGATCATAAAAATAAGCTCATAATGTATCTCAAAATAAGGCACAATAGTCACTGCTGTGCCAAAGGCACAGTGACCATGTGGGACCCAAGATGAAATTAAATTCAATTGCACTTCTCTTGAAATTTGTTCTCCTCTCAGAGCAATGTTCCCAAAACTTAGAAATGTTTGACAAAAATAAACAATAAGAAATATAATTTTAAAACTATTTTCAAAAAAAATTATATAAAAATAATAAGTGTTTTTTTTTTTTCCCATCAAATTAGATTTTAAATTTTTTGCATAAACATATCATCTGAAACCCTTACTTTTAAATCTAGCTACCAAAAATTGAAAAAATAAGACAAAAATATAAACAGGCGCATATTCAACTATTACTATAACAGAGAAAAAAGAATCAATAAAAAATAAAAAGAGAAAAAAAGAAGCAATAAAAAAATATATTTTCATTTTATTCACTAATATGTTTACACATAAAAAAAATAAAATAAAAATAGAGAAGCAAAAGAGTAGTACGTACGAACAAAGAGCTAGGTTTTTTTTTTTTTTTTTTTTTTTTTTTTTTTTTTTTTTATGGGTAGACAAAAAGGCAAGCGAGGTTATTATTGTCATTTTCATGTCGTTGACTTACTTAGGTTAGATGGATGCTTTAATATTTCCAATGTCATCCATACTATTACTAAATAAAAGTCTAAATTGGTTTAATAAAATTTTAATATTTTTATATTATGTGGTAATTTTATATATGTTAAAATAAAAATATTATTATAAACAATATAAGTAAGTTCTAAATTTAAGACTTTTGATTTCATTAAAAACATATTTATCGTTTAAGTAACATGCATATTATAATATTAAATTTTTTATCTATAAATGAATGACTAAATTGGTTTAGTGAAATATTCTTTTCCTCATGTCACGTGATAACTTTTTATATTTTAAAAGAAAAAAAATTATTATACACAGCATAAATAATTTTAAACTCAAGATTTTAGATTTCATTAAAAACATATAATCACTTAAACAACATATATATATTATGATATTAAATTTCTTTATTATTTGTTTTTATTAATGATTATCTAAATTACACACATATTACATGTGTGACCGGCTAATTTATAATTATTGCAGTCTTGTGAGACTTGGCGATGTCGTTCAATAAATTTTAGCAATCACACCCGCTAATTCTTGTACACATATTATATTAATGTAATTTTAAAATTATGAATCTCATTCATTATATAAATTATAAATATTTAAAATTAATAAAATTATGTTGCACCATCTGTTAGTATATTAATTAGTATATCAATTGGTGAATATAGTTTTATTTAGAAAGATAACACAAAATAATTATTATAAAATAATTATAATAATTTGATTGAATTGATTTATTTATTTTTTTTAGTAATACTATATGCACCAATTAATATGCTGACAGATAATGTGACATAATCTTGGAGGTTTTGGATATTTGTAATTGAATAATACTATATGCATCAATTGATATACTAATTAATATACTAACAGATAATGTGTCGTAATTTTAAAAGTTTTTAGTATTTATAATTTGTATAATGGATTGGATCAGTAATAATGTTATAACATATATTGGTACACATATAACACCATCGTTTGTAATTTATATAATGAGTGGTGTCATAATTTTAAAATAATAATATTACATTAATTAATATACCAATTAATACATGTAGCATCATTTTTTTTTAAAAAAAATTTATGAATCGTTTACCGACATAAGTTTAGAAGTTCAAGGAACCCTATTATTAAATTAGGCATTGTGTGGGGCCAAATAAGCGGCCCAATAGAAAGTTGTATCCCATACAGTAATAGTGGTGTTACATATATTAATTAATATATAACTAGTATATTAATATTAATTATGATATTATTATTAATCTCACTCATTATACAAATTATAAATATTAAAAAAAATTAAATTATATCACATCATCAATTGATACAGTAATTAATTTATTAATTGGTGCATATAACATTATTCATAAATTAATGCAACCATACAATAATTGCACATTCAGTGATGCTATACGTATTAATTGATATATTAATTAGTATACTAATATATATTATGATACTGTCACTTCAAAATTATGAGTAATATTAGAGATTCTAAATAATCTACTAAATGTTTTATCAAACCTCTCACATAAGTGTGAGACCTACACATATATGGATTTGTGTGAGTCCTACATATAAGAGATTTGGTAAAACATTTGGTAAATTATTTGAAATTTATAGTATTTTTCCAAAATTATAGACTCCACTCATAATATAAATTACAAAAATTTAAAATTTCTAAAATTATGACACATTATCTTTTAATATCCTAATTAATATACTAATTATTACGTTTAACTTTATTCTTGCCCAACTTTTACTAGTTAAATGTGTGGATTGTTTGTAATGAAGTCAGCCTATTGGCCAAGAAAATTTAGGGCGGACTTGTCTCGTGTCCACAAAGTAGATTGGACAGTGTTGTTGGATTTGTGAAGTTCATCATGATCTTGTTTCAATAATTCGAATCATTTAATATATAGAGCTCGTCGAATACTTTATTCCTGTAAAAAATCAAGTTGACTGGATATCGATAGCTACTTGATCAGATAAGAATTTTGTGAATAATTTGTTTTGAAAATTATATTTACCGTGGACAGATATCTAATCCGATCAAGTAGCTATCGATATCCGATCAATGTGATTTTTTACAAAGATAAAATACTCGACAAATTTTACACATTTAATCGTTTGGATCATTAAAACAGAACTTGTGGTGAGCTCCCATAAACCTAACAACGCGTTCTAATTCGATCTCAAACTGGAGAAACATGACTCAATATTTACACCTTATTAGAGGGGAAAAAAAAGGTTGACATTTTTCACATTTGTGGGTTTTTCCTATTGTAATTGTTTGAAGTCTTTATATTTAAGTCTATTCATTTTGAAGTAAAATATTTTATGTTTAAAAAAAAATTACGTAAATAGTTTTATCTAAAAAAATTTCTTTTTTTTTTTTTTTTTTTTGGTATTTGGTTAATGTTTGTAAAATATTTTCTTAATACTGAAATGGTACTTTCTCTTTCCAACATGCAATTACTCTTGATGTTGAATTGATACTCGAGGAGAACCACTAATTATCCACTGCTACAAAAGTCATTGGATCTGGACAAAACATACAAAAATCGCGATGAGGGGGCGTACTGTCATAGCACACAGTGCTGTGACAGCAAAACGCGGTACCACCCGGACTGAACAAAAGTCATACCCTTGCGTTTAATTCGTTTGTTAAAAAAAAAAATAATAATAATAATAATAAATATACTCAAAAAAAAATATGAATGAGTTTAGATGAAAAAAACTGAATGTAATTCACATATACTCAAAAAAAAAAAAAAAGTGTAAACTACATAAATATTTTCTTTGAGATTTACGTAAAATATGTATTGTCTCCTGGTATGAAAAATTGTAAATATTCTATTGTCATAATTTTTTATTTAATAGAATTAACTGAAAAAATAAAAATTTTAATTATTCAGTTGTGCAATAATAAAATTATCTGAATTATTAATTAACATAATTTTTTTATATCACTTGAAACTATTAATTGATTTGATAATTTATTTAAAAAATGGGTCAATTCTTATGGAATTCAAAATGTGAAGGAGAGGGATGTAATTTTCAAAACCACATGGGGCAATTCGTAATTTAAGAAAATATAAAAAAGTGTATTTGTAATTTATCCAAAAAAAAAAAAAAGAATGGGTTTGATTACTTAAAAAAAATATATACAAAAATTAAGTTTTACAATATTTTTATTTGTCTTTGTAAAACTTATACAAAAATTGAGTTTTACAATATATATTTTTCAACTAATCAAGCTCATTCTTTATTGGAAAATTTACTCATAAGTCCTAGTTTTTGAAACGTTGAACCATTTAGTCCTAAAAGTTTTCTTATGCTCCATTTAGTCCCATTTTTACATCAGCATGATGTAAATGATGTAAATGATCTGATGTTTCATTCTATAATTTCAAAATTTATTGAAATCTGATGAACATTAAATGTTTTTCATCCTATATTTTCAAACATTATTGAAATTTGATGAACATTAGATGTTTGAAATCTAATGTTTGTAACATGACTCTGATGTTATTAACATTGTATCTGATGTTATTAACATTGTAATGGGACCTTTCAGTCTATAAGAAAACTTTTAGGACTAAACAGTGCACAAGTTATTAATTTGAGATTTATTGGTGCATCCCCCTTCTTTATTATTATTATTATTATTATTATTATTATTAGTATATGTGAGTTGCATTCAATTTTTTTCATCTAAACTCATTCACCTAATTAAATCTATTAACAGCATGTGCCTCACTGCACTTTGGTTAACAAATGAATTAAACGCAAAACGATATCGCATTTTGCTGTCACAGCACTGTCCTGTGACAGCGCACCCCCTCATTCCACGAAAATGACTTTTGCGATAATTTAAAAGGAAAGTTATTTTTGTTAAAAAATATTTTACTTATTTTATATTCAATCACATAACAAATAATATTTTATATCAAAATAAATAGAATCTTATTGATTTATTATATGATTGTGTGAGTATTTGTTGGATTTTCTTTGGGTGTATATGATTGGATATTTGTTGTGTTTATTGGGTTTTTTTTTTATCATATATATGGTTATTATTATTTTAATTTATTTTTTAGTTAAATATCTAGTTTGATATAAAGTTTCATAATATTTGTAGTTTCTCTTATTTGATTGACAAAAAGTTTATTTGTATTTTTGACATTTTACTGAATCGCGTACATTTTATAGTTTATATATATATATATATATATATATATATATTTAGTCTTTATTTAGCATGTTAGGCTTTTTGACTTTTTGATTATTTTAGTTATAAAAAAATAAAATAGACTTTTTAACTCAATAAAACAAAACATTACATTCAACTCGTAATAATTTTATTTTTTCTGTTACAAAAGTTAAAAAAATCAAAAAAAAATCTATCCCAAATAAGTACTGGCTGCTTGATTTTTTCACTTGACGCACGCTCGACGCGAGGCTGAGGTCTTCGCTCGAGCGCAACTCTAGTCACTCGAGCAAATTTACGCTTGAACCAATTTTTGATCGCTCATGCGGAAGTGCAAAACAAAGAGTGGTCGCTCGAGCAGAGATGCAGAATTCTGGAATTTCAAATTGCTCTTCATGATGCAAAACTTGAATTCAAAGCCTCAAAACACATCATTTGGGCCCAAAATTTGAGAAATCTCTTGTAACCTTGTAAAACTTGTAAAACATCATGAATTCAAAGTCATTTCGCAAAATCAAAGTCCAAAAGTAAGCCAATTGAACCAAATCAACTTAGAGTTTAAAGAACATAACATGTATGCATTAATATGAACTCAACCTTCCCAAACATGATCAATTAAGGCCAATTGGTAGGAAATATGATGAATTCTCAAAATCAAACTAGACTTAATACATGCATGAGAGAATTCTTTGAAACAACATCAAAACTCCAAGAAATGCACATGTATGTATGAAATGTTCATCTTTTCTACATTGTTAGCTCAATTCTTGCATAATTCAACTCAATCCTCTAGAATTCATGTCCTAGATATCATAATTATATTGTCTAAATATTGAATCCTTACCTCAACTTCTCAAGTAAGCTTTAGGTGATGAATTCACTAAGATTCCAAGATAAATCCTAGAATTTCCAAGCTAGTTCCTTCCAAATTCAAGCAACTTCCTTGTTTGATCTCAATTCTCTCATCCTCTCTCTCTCTCTCTCCTCACGTTTATGTCATCAAGGATGAAGATATGAGAGTGTAAAGTGTAACCAAGGGTTCACTTGAGCCTTATATAGGCTTGAATTAATTAAGCTTAATTAAACTTGGTTAGGCTTAGCTAAGTCCATATATTTTATTCTAATTAATTCGTTTCGAATCGAATTTAAATTAAACCTACCATAATTTCCTACAAATTCCAAATAACACATATACCAAATCAATTTCATGATCGGATGCCAATAAGGCCTTCAATTTGCAGAACAAAATAGAAACACTAACACATCTTCCTACGATGGACATATAGAATCCAATAATGCAACACACATGTAATTAGTTCAGAATTTCATCTTAATTACTTATTAGGCATCCTTAATCATGGTTTAACAGTTAATCATAGGTCGGGGTTGTTACAGTCTTTCTCCCTAAAAGAGTTTGGTCTTCCAAACTCGAATTACCTTCGTTGTGGAAGAATATCGGATCCAGAGGGAATAAATCAGGGTATCTCTTCATCATATCTTCTTCAATGTCCCAAGTTGCATAAGTCCCTCCGTGATTTTGCCAATCAACTTTCACTAATGGTATTCCTTTGTTCCTCAATCTTTTGATTCTGCAATTCACAATCTGAATTGGCCTCTCTTTGTATGTATAGTCATCTTTCAGAAGCACATGTGTTAGTTCAATAACATGTAACGGATCTCGTAGATAGTCTCGAAGTATAGATACGTGAAAAACATTATGCATATGTTCCACAACTGGCGGTAAGGCTACCCGATACGTCACTAGGTTTATTTTCTCAAGGATCTCGTATGGCCAAACATATCTCGGTGCTAACTTACCCTTTACACCAAACCGAGTTTTCCCTTTCATTGGAGTCACTTTGATAAAACACGTGATCCCCAACTTCATATTCATTGTCTCTTCTCCGGGTATCTGCATAACTCTGTTGGTGGCTCTGTGCAGTTTTTAGTCTCTGCTGAATCAATTTCACATTTTCCATCGTTTCTTGCACAAGTTCTGGTCCCAATAAAGGTCTATCACCTACCTTGGCCCAACAAATCGGAGAACGGCATTTTCCACCATATAGAGCTTCATAAGGAGCCATCCCAATACTTGAGTGATAACTGTTGTTGTACACAAATTCAACGAATGATAAATAGGTCTCCTAATTTCCTTAGAAATCTAACGCGCACAGTCTAAGCATATCGTCCAAGGTTTGAATGGTTCGTTCAGATTGGCCATCTGTCTATGGATGATAAGCACTGCTCAGTCTCAGCTCAGTTCCCAAAGCTTGCTGTAGACTCTGCCAGAATCTCGAAGTAAACTTGGGATCTCTGTCAGACACTATGGAGACTGGAACTCCATGCAATTTGACAATTTCATTTACATACAAGTTAGCTAACTTATCCGCATTATACAAGATTTGACAGGCAAAAAGTGGGCAGATTTAGTTAAACGATCAACAATGACCCATATAAAATCCATACCTTGGGAGAAGCGAGGTAGCCCAACAATGAAGTCCACTGTGATATGTTCCCATTTCCATTCCACTATTGGAAGCAGCTGAAGTAATCCAGCGTGTCGTTAATGTTCAGCTTTTAGCTGTTGACAATGCAAACACTTAGCCACAAAATCTGCAATACTCTTCTTCATTCCTAGCCACTAGAAGTTCTGTTTTAGATTCTTGTACATTTTCGTATTACCCGGGTGCATAGCAAACTTTGAATTGTAAGTCTCAATCATAATACGTTTCCTCAATTCAAAACAATCTAATACACAAAGCCTACCCTAAAAGTTTAGCACATTGTTCTCAATTACAAACCCCGGCCTTGGTTTTGATTCAAGTTCATTAACAATCTTCTTCAGAAACTCATCGTCAAGCTGTTTCTCTTTAATTTCTTCAATTATTGCATATTGGACGGAAATGGCAGCTAGGATTCCACCATGTTCACACAACACAATTTCAATCTCATTTCTTTCCAAATTATGTAACAATTCTCTTTGACCGGTAAGTAAACATGACAAATTGCCAATGAATTTTTTGGCTCAAAGCATCTGCAACGGTATTGGCTTTCCTTGGATGGTACAAAATCTGCAAGTCATAATCCTTGATCAACTCAAGCCATCATCTCTATCTCATGTTCAGTTCTTTTTAGGTGAAAAAATATTTCAAGCTTTTATGGTCAGTATACACCTCGCAAGGCACACCATATAGATAGTGTCGCCAAATTTTCAAGGCAAACACCGCAGCTGCTAGTTCAAAGTCATGGGTTGGATAGTTTTTTTCATGTGGGTGGAGTTGTCAAGAAGCATAAGCAATCACCTTCCCATTTTGCATTAACATACACCCCAAACCTTTGTACAAAGCGTCACTGTAAATTTGAAACCCATCAGTACCATTAGGCAAAGTCAAAATTGGTGCAGTTACTAACCTGGTCTTTAACTCTTGGAAGGCAAACTCTCGTTGATCATTCCAATCAAATGATACATTTTTCTGTGTCAACTGTGTCAATGGCATGGCAAGTTTGGAAAAGTCTTTTACAAATCTTCTGTAATAGCCAGCAAGCCCTAGAAAACTTCTAACTTCAGATATATTTGTCGGTCTTGGCCAGCCTATAATAGCCTCAATCTTCTGTGGGTCAACTGATATGACATTTTTATTGATTACATGCCCCAAAAATGCAACATTATCAAGACAAAATTCACATTTGGAAAATTTTGCAAACAACTTATTTTCCCGTAAAATCTGTAAAGCAGTTCTCAGATGATTTTCATGTTCTTCCTTGCTTTTGGAGTAAATCAGTATATCATCAATAAATATAACTATGAATTCATCAAGAAATTGTTTAAAAACCCTATTCACTAGGTCCATAAACACTACAGGTGCATTAGTTACCCCAAATTGCATTACCAAAAATTCGTAATGCCCGTATCTAGTTATGAATTCAGTTTTCTCTATGTCTTCTGCCTTGACTTTCAACTGGTGATACGCGGATCTAAGATCTATCTTAGAGAACACTTATGCTCCTTGAAGTTGGTCAAACAGATCATCTATTCGAGGCAATGGGTATTTATTCTTAATGGTTACTTTGTTCAGTTCCTTGTAATCTATACACACTCTTAACGATCCATCATTCTTCTTTACAAATAGGACTGGAGCACCCCAAGGTGAAGTGCTCGGGAGGATAAATTTCTTGTCTAAAAGTTCTTGGAGTTGAACTTTAATTCTTTCAATTCAGAAGTTGACATTGATATGGGGTTTTAGAAATTGGTTGTGTTCCAGGTATTACATCAATGATGAATTCAATTTCTCTATCAATTAAGTCCCTAGGCAATTCTTTCGAAAACACATTGGGAAATTCACAAGCAACAGGAATAGTTTCCACATTAGAACTATCAAAAGTCTCAGTCAAAACACAATACATATAACCCCTGCATCCTTTCCTAAGCAGTTTAATAACTTTCATGGCAGAAATCAAATATGGAGAAGGAACTACCCCATTCCCAGCAAACACAAATTCAGGTAATCTAGGTGGACGAAACACAATCGATTTATTCACACAATTAATAGTTGTACAATACTTCGTCAACCAGTCTATACCCAATATGCTGTCAAAATGATCAATACCCAATGGCTACAAATCAACATACAATGTCACATCACCAATCACAATATCACATGCCAGATAAATATAAGCACATACCATAGAACCCCCAGATGATATAGATGCAGACAATAAGTACTTCATGGGTTCTAAAGCTCTAGTTAATTTCCGAGAAAAGGCATACGACACAAATGAGCGTGTAGAACCACAATCTATCAAGACATATGCATTTTGGGCACAGATAGAAATTATACCTGACACTACAGACTCGATGTTCTGTACACCTAGGCACTAGTGCGAACACTCTTCATTGCCTTAACGTTTCATTTCCAGTGTTACCTTTGGCACTAGTTCTTATATTTGACCTCATTACAAAAGCAGATCCGCCTGAACTTATTGCGGGGCGATTGGCATTCTCAGACCCAAGTGGACAATCTTTCATTATGTGGCCAACTTTGCCACACCGGTAACAAGCACCGGATGCACGGTAACACACCGCTATGTTTCCTTCCACGATCTGGACAAACTGGTAAGACCCCGTGTTTTGTTTTTTTGCTTCCAAAGGAGCTGCCCTTTCTAAACTTGTTCTCCGACCTTTTACCTCTCCATTCTGTTGTTGTTAGGGCCTTACTTTGTTTCATAGCTGCTAAGGCTTTTATCATTAAGGCTCGGTCGAGCACCTCCACATCCGTAGGTAACTTCAAGACACTGACTCGATCAAACACCTTTAGAGTCAAGCCTCCTTCAAATTTCCGTGCCTTTTTGTAATCGGTATCTACTATATGTGGAGCAAGCCGGGCCAATTCAGTGAACTTGGCTTCATATTCAGCTATTAACATATTGCCCTGCTTGAGTTCTTGAAATTCTAAAACTTTTCAGTCCCAAAAGCACAGTGGGAAATATTTTTCGTAGAAGATTTCCTTGAATTGAACCCATGTCATGTTCCCATTATCGTTTCGGATTAGCAACCACCACCTTCGAGCTTTATTCTTTAAAGTATAGGTGGCCAAGAGCACCTTTTGAGTCTCAAAGCAAAAAAATACTTCATATAGTTTTTCTATTTCAAGTAACCATGTGTTCTGCCTTTAGTGGTTCAATACCACCCAAGAAAGTTGGCGATTTCATCTTCATAAACTTCTTAGTTAAGTTGATTATATCATTGTTATCCGGCTCATTTTGTATTGGGGGAGGTGGACGGGTGTGACAACCCTCACCTCTGATTAGCGTTAAATTGTGATTAAGCATGATAAGTAATTGATTATGATGAAATCCTGAATTGATTACATGAGTGTGTTGCTTTAATTGCATTTCTATCTGTTTGTCATTGAATGATCTTTCATGTTTTATATTGCGAATTGCGAATTGCGAATTGCGAATTGAAAGCCTTATCGGCGACTGATTCAGGAATTGGTTAGTGTTATATGCTAATTAGGATTTATGTAATTTTATGGTAGGTTTAATTAAAATTCAATTCGGAATGACTAAATTAGATTAAATAATGTTAAACTAATTGAATCTAGGTAATTAAACTTTTGCCATTGAGTGGGCCACTTTCAAAAGCATTGTTTGGGGCTTGATTTATGCATTTGATATATCATCTCATCCATCTCCTAGACCAAAACCAAGAGAGAGAGGGAGAGTAGGAGAAAAGTTTTGATTCAACAAGATTTGGCTTGGAAAATTAGAGGGATTGAAGAGCATTTGCAAAATTGGGCTTCCATACTTAGAATTCAAGGCTTAAGGTAGGGAATTCTTTCTCTTAATTGTGAATTTGAGTTGTTTCTTGCATGGTTCATGGAAATATTGATGTTTAGAGTCAAGTTATGGCCTAAAGAGCTGAATTGAGAAGCAATGTGTGCATGCATGTCCATACCATTGAGTTTTGAGATCATTTACATGAGAATTTCCACATACATGTTCATATTTTGGTTATAGTCCATGAATTCATCATGTTCTTGAGCTCAATCTTGCATTTGGTCATGCTTTGGAGCATTGAAATTCATAAGAACTCATGCATGTTATGTTCTTGCATTGTTCTTCAAGTTTACGTTACAAATTGTGTTCAATTGTCACACCTTTGGGCTTGATTTTATAAAATGATCTTTGAAACATGTTGTATTATGGATTTCTAAGTGTCTTCCAGAAAATTAGCCCAGAAAAATCGAATTTGAAGCTTTAGAGGTTGAGTTTTGTGCTTGAGGATCAATCTGGAAATTCCAAATTTTTAATCCACGCTCGAGCGGAGGACTTCACGCTCGAGCGTACACTCTGAGAACATGCACTTCCACTCGAGCCTCGAGGGTCACGCTCGAGCATGAAATGCATACGCCAAAATTCATGTGTTTTGCAGTCCGCTCGAGCGAGGTAATCTACGCTCGAGCGAGAGTCTGAGTCTCACCCTCGACTGTGGGACGAGCATCCATCGAGCGTAAAAAACGTGCGACCAGTACTTTTTCATGAGTTTACAGTCCGCTCGAGCGAGGGAAGTCACGCTCGAGCAGAGCCTCTTTGTTTGCATGTCCGCTCGAGCGGGGAAAGCCACGCTCGAGTGAGACCCCTGTTTTTAGCAATTTTGAAAAGTGTTTTAAAGTACATTTTTGCATCCTCATCCATCCTAGGCATTCCTAGGCCAAGTTTAAGGCATCTTAATGAGGTTAATGTTATAGACCACACCAAGTCAAGTTAAGGGGCTAAGTTATTAATCTGAGTGTGTAACTTAGTGTGTGTGTTCGTTCTGCAACTGTGTAAGGTTGGCACCGAGGACGCTAACTAGCCTGTCTATATGTGACGCGCCTCGTGTGAGGGCCTCACCCTACAGTTCGGACTCAAATTGTCACGGTTCTTAATAATCTAAACCAAAGAGTCCAAATCCGCAAATCGTTTTGAGAAACAGATTTTTGTAAAGAAGTGCCAAACATAGACTGCTTTGCCAGATACAGAGTCGCCACTTAAATATTTTTTTAATGGGGGAATTTAGGAAACCCTGATCATTTGCCCAAGGCACGTGTCCGTCATCACCAAAGTTGCCTCGGCTCGGGAACTTGGGTACGATTGGGGAGGTCAGCTATGAGCACCCCTCTCGCCTGATCCGAAGATCGACCTCTACTAACCATGATATCCGATTTTGAAAACGTTATGTGTTCTTATTCTGATTAATTTAGCTAATCTTACTATGTGATGCGCACAACACAAAAGTATAGACTAGATCGCCTAATTTGGAACGAAGCATTGCATATCCGTTTGTTTGAAAAAAAGTGATTTGAAATTTGCTACTCGCAAGTAGACTAAAATACGGATTTCAATGAGTTGTTCCAACTCAAACAATCCAACCTTCACCCACAGGCATTCAGGCAGTTAATCAAATAAGCGTTTAGCCACATGGTAAGCATGCTATCATGTTAACATTCACACTCATGCAAGATGCTAAAGCATGAAAACTTACATCGTACTTCGAGCCAAAACAAAGAACATGTTAGCAATCATGCATGATCCAAGTCCATGTTAAGTGGCTAATGCAACGCATACAGAATGTCACTAGAATAGGCTCGGCTAATCCTAGGATGGCATGTGGGATGCAACAAGTAGCACGTATTCAAGTTAGATTTGGAATACTATGCTGTTAGCATGATGCGCCGAGCCCGGTGCATGCAATACTGATGAATAATGCACGCATGCATAGCATAAGGATGCTAAATTAAACATGTCCTAATACTAACCATCAAAGCAGGTAAGTAAAAAGGAGAAAGAAGTGGGGGTTGGAAGACATGCACATACGCACCCACACTTATTACAAATACGCCTTCACTCGGAGGGACCGAAAGAATAATACAGATTTAACTAATTTACAAGCTAATTAAATATTACAAACCAATTAAACTAGTTAAGCAAATTAACTAATCTAATAAAACGGTAAACAGCCTTGGGAAGAGGGCCCAATGCAATGCGTGCTCGGCTCCGCTCAGAAGTCCACTGCCATGCACAAGTTGCCTCTGTCCACACTATTTTCCTTCTCTGATCATTGCAAAATTCCCAAGGTGCACTCTATGAATCCTGTGGGATACCACCAGCCAAGGGAAATGGTCACCGGCCAAAGGAAATGATCACCGGCCACTGGTTAAGCTATCGGCCACCAATTGTTGGTCGGTCGGCACTAAAGATGGCTGGCCGGCCAAATCTTCCTGCAGAATCTTGTTTCGACAGCAACAGAGGGAAAAACAAGGCATAGCAATGCATTTCAAGCAAATGTGTGCACCAACACATCCCTTATCATGTTTGTGACTCAAAGGGGGTATGGTCCTTGACTCTCGGACCACCAATTGCGCATTTCCATGCGTGATGGCCCAAGAAACCAAGTTATGCACTTTGATTTCAAATGAAATGCACATAAACAAACAAGGAGCTCAACCTCTATCATACTCAATTCAAGAGGCTAAGCATGCATGTCAATGCAATGCAACCTAGACATATGAGCTAGTATGCAACATGAGCAATGCGAACAAGCATACAAGGCATGTGACAATCATGCTAACCAATAAGTATGCCAAATACAATGGGGATGTTCAAGCATGCAAGCAAGCATGTGACTTCATTCAATCATGCCACAACACATGGAGCAAACATGTTAAACAACCTAAACATGTAACAACACACAAGTATGCAACAACACACAAGGTGAGCATGCAACAACATGCGAACTATGGACTTAAACTAATTTGGGCAGCTCTATACTAAGCCCAAAACAGTGGCCAACATGCTCAAGAATGAAGACAAAATGACATGCAAACATGCATGCACACAAGGACCAACACTTAGGCATATAGAAACAACTCTCAAGCACACTTAAGAGGATGCAAACATGGACAAATGGCATGCATTATAAGCTCTGAAAATCATGTTAGAGAAGGTGCCAAACCAATCTACAATGCAAGCTAGGCATGCCACCAAGCCCAAGGACTTAAACCATGGCCATATGACATATGAAGCAAATGACCAAAATGAACTAAAACAATCCTAAATCATGCAAAAGTAAGTCCCAAAAACCACTTAGATGACATCTAAATGATCTAATCCTAGAGGCATACACAATGGCACAAACATAGAGCAAGAAACACCGACCTTTTAAAGCATGAAAGGGGCATCAAATGCAAGCATACGAGCATATCATGAGGACTGAAATGACATGACAAGTGGTTCCAAACTACTGAAATGATGCAAGGATGGCATGCTAGAGGGGTCAATGCTTAAGGCATACAAGAGAGGTTACATGGTAGCTATACAAAGCAAAGCATGGACAACCCAAATGACCAAAAAACAGACCTTTAGCATGCTAAAACAAGCATAAAATCTTCACAAAGCTAAGCCAAAAACATGCTAGAAACAAGGCTCAAAGCACAAGGCATGTTAAGGCAATTCATGGCATTACAAGACACGTATGCTAAGCAAGCATGGTGTACCTAAACCAACTCACAACAATGCTATATCATGGCAAGATAAGCATAAAAAATAGTTAAGGCATGGCCACATACACTTAAACAAGGTGCTCACTAATGAGGCTTAAATGGCCATTATTGAAGACAACAAGGAGAGGGGGTGGCCCTCTCCTTCTTAGGACCTTAAGGCACCATTCTCACCACTGAAATCCCTCAAGATTTCAGTGGTGAGGAGGCCCAAACAAGGTGGTCCCGGAGCTCAACCAAAAATAGCACAAAATGGGGCTAAACAAGCCCTAAGAGGGGTGAAACAACCCCAAACAACAAAACACTCTTAAACAACTATTTTAAGCAAGTAAAAAAAAACTTTTATATGTTATATACTAAGCTCGAAAACAGGTGCAAGGTAGGCAAAAAAGCTAAGCAAGAATGGGGAACAAAAGGAGTAATTCTTACCCTTGTTGACCCTCTTCAAGAATGATGCTCCAACAGCTTCTTCAAGCTCAAAACCACCCAAAAAACACCAAGAACTGCCTTCTGGTCCCTCAGCAACCAAGAGAAGTGTGTAGGACTAGGTGTTTGTGTGCAATAGTAAGACTAAAACACACACAAGGCAAAAAGAGAGAGAGATATAGAGATGGAATAGATACAAACTCAAACCCTAATCTCAGAGCTTTCTCTGGAAATTTTTTTAACCCTAATGGAGGGAGAAGAGGCTCCTCTTATAGAGCTCACTCTTGCAAAGCTTCTCAAGTAAGCTAGTCAAGAAGGAGATTCCTCCATACACGTGTATGGAGGGGAGCAAAGGTGTATGCCAGCTAGCACAGCTGGCATAAAAATATCTGCAAAAGCAGATGCACAGTGGTCGGTCGGCCAAAAATACAATTTGACCAAAATAGATGGCCGGTCGACTACAAAGAGTGTCGGTCGGCCAAACATCTGGCCGGTGGCCTCAAGCCATGGCCGGTGATGTGTGGGAATCGTCAACAAGCCATTCCTTGCCCTCAAAGGCAAAACACAAGTGTTTGGTGCAAAACCAAAGACAAAATAGTCGAGCCGAGAGATCCTGAGACAAGGCGCGTCGCCAAGACCTCCGAGAACTCAAGACAAACACAAACATGGATGATCACCGAGTGTTCAAGCGGTGACGTCCAAGTCTTGAGGACGGTCAAAAGTGGGGTGTCTACAGTTGCCCCTCTTTGACAGAACTCGAAAGTCATAAGAATGACGGGAGTGAGTGTCAAAGCCCAGAGACGACCCATTTTTGACAAGGCGAAGACTTAGACAAACATGCAAGACAGACAAGATATGCGCCCGAAGGCAGGGGCAAAATGCAACTGACAATGCAAGAACGAACATAACTTATGATCATGCAAAGAAAGCTGTAACGAAGCATAACATGCGACAGTTTTAAGCTAGCAAACACAAATCCAACTACACTACAATGCAGAAAGGATGTAAGAGAATTATGCAATTCTCGATATGTCAGTCGGAGAATACAATACCTGTGCGGTTCGTTTGGTTGCACCAGCTTCAAATGAACAGTACATACAATATCGTGCCTGCAAAAGAAAGCAACTTAACAGGTAGGATTTCGTTAGCAACATGCATAACATGCAAAATGAATGCAAAATGATATGCAATATATACAAAACTATGTATAATAATGCAAATGAAAATGCAATGCAATTGAATCATGATCAAATCATGAGCGGTTCAAAACCACACAAATGTCAAAAGGATGATGGAGATGCAAAGTCCGTCTACCATAGAAAAGGTGCTGCAACCCTCAAACCAACATACTAGCGTGGAATAGGCGCGTACACATGCAGAACTATGAGTGATGTAGACGGACACACAAGAACAAATAATTGTGGTGGAATGACATAAGTGGGGATGACCCGCTAACGAAAGAACATGATCCTAATGCTGGATGCAAAAATACACTACAATGTAATATATACAATGGATATGGCATGCAGCCAAACCAAATCTTGCCTAGGAAAGGCGTGAAACAAACATAAAACCGCGTCTAACACAGATACGGTGCCGTCACCCTCAAACCAACATACCAGCGTGGAATAGGTGCGTACACATATATATCATTACTGTGCTTCGACGTGAAAGATATGGGCACATACCAGACCAAGCTCAACATGGAAAGGCGCAAGCCATAAATGGAGGTGATGCAATGAATGCATGCAATCTACAATGCAATATTACAATATGCAATGGAATGTATGTATGTATAATGAATGCATGAATATGCAATATTTACAATAAAAATGCATGACATATGCATTATTTACAATGATGCATGACATATGCACTATATACAGTGGATGCATGACAAATGCATGAAAATGCATGATAATGCATGCTATTTACAG